>VDFB02134870.1:0-135641 GCA_007258455.2 Sequoia sempervirens
TCTCAAAAATCCTTAAACACTCAAATATCATAAAAGCCTTAAACATTTGAAAATCTAAAAAATCCCTAAACATTCAAATATTAGAAAATCCTTAAACATTTGAAATCTTTGAAAATACAAAAAAAATTGAAAATTAAAAACCTCAAAAACATTGGAAAACATTCAAAAGAAACATAAACATTCACATAAACTTTCAAAAAGACCAAAAACAACCTCAATACATTTTCAAAATATTGATAAAAAATATTGAAATATTCCAGAAAATAAAAAACCACCCATCCCATTTCACTTTCACCCGCAATAAAACTTCATCCATAATAAATCAATCATCACCTTCAACCATTGGCAAAACAAATAGAAAGTAAGTATCACAAGTCGTAAAGTAAGAACCTAAGTGTCAAAATCTAAAGTCTAGGTCATAGGTAAACGAGTCAGTGAAGTTTGTATCAACGACTTATCACACATCTCATCCTAATCAAAACATCTGATAAACATGTCCTAGGATGCATCCTTCCTATGAAGGACATTAACATCGAAAATCACCTTAGCTATATTAAACTGGCAAGAGATATAGATAACACTGATTGTTTGTCTTTGATATTTTCTTATGATTTATCTTATTGACCCATTTTGAGGACCTCTTGATGATGTCTATCAAAACGATTTAGAAAGAAAGGAATAGGGCATCGATCATTATCTTTTGTTTGTTGTGCTTGTGGGTATTCTTGTAAAACAATCTTGGCACATACTTGCTTAGTTGTGTGTAGGGACGTTGTTTGGAGTATATTGTTGACTATTGCATATGCTTTGGTCCGATATATTTCAAACTTCTAAACTACATTCCAATGAGGTTTCCGTATGTCAAGGTGTGAACAAGAACTATCCTATCTATTTGCATAGTCAAAGTCCATTACACTAGATACAACGCCATCTTGGTTATCTATATTAGTATGTATCGTGTCTATGTGTTATATCAAACATAAGGAATGACTGAAAATCCCAATCCCACTACATGAAAAAATCATCATCCATCTCATCACCATCTCTAATAAAGTCTTGGTGGATCAAGGACTTGTTGGACTTTCAAATCAATCTTCAAAATCAATGGTCGAATCATTCATCTTATTTATTCTATCTTTTTTCCATGCTAACCTGCTATATGCATCCATCCTACATCCACAAAATCATCGGCATGCATACATCTCAAATCATCACAACATATCCTAATAAAGAAAAACATAATCCATTGCATCATCATTATCATTTAAGTTGTTTTCAATAATATAGAGTTGTTATTTTAAGCATCTTAATCCATTGCATTATCATTCATCGCATCCATATCTTGAACATTCATAACATACATACTATAAGGATTTTAATCCATATCACATATCATACACATGTCCTTGGCATAAGCATACATTGCATTATCATATCATAAGCATGAACATCTACATTATCCATCCATATGCATACACACATCGTGACATCATAAATGACATCGAAAAAGGACACAAAGAGAAATGCATCCATTCATACATCTTGCACATCATCTACATATCATAGCATATCATAGCATCCATCCCATAACATATCATAGAAAGGTACTGAAAAAGAAGGTAATACATTCATTGCATTGCATCAAATATCATAAATATTATATCATCAATCACATATCACATAATCATAATACGTAAGCATATCACATCACATCATATAATTTGCATCCATACATCCATAAAGCATGAAATAAAGGCACATCGCATATCAGATCCGAATCATCTCATATATATATCAAAATGACTGTCACAGTACAATATCTGAATTAGTGTATGAATATCAAATCAAAAGTACAATATCCACAAGGCTATAAAAAATGAGCCCATGAATGAATATCTATATAAATAATTGAAAAAATAATCAAAAAGTGTCTACAAAATGGCTAGCCCTGGTGGCTGCTCACCCCTAACTCATGGTTGATCCTCATCTCTAGGTGGTGCTCCACTCTTCTGTGAAAAATTAGGTCGCCTCATCGCTTGAGGAACATCTTTGTGATAATGTATCTGGTAATATGCAACCTTTGTGACTACCTCTTTATACAATCATGCAAACATTATCCGTTCTTGCGAGGTGGATATCATTGCCTCAAGTTGATGTCTCCACTCAATCTCCTAGGCCAGCTATAAGTCCAGTTGCTATCGCAACTGGACCTTGTGATCTCTCTACACAGTCACATTGTGTAGCTGCTGCTGCAACCAATCCCTATCTGCCTGCAGTTGTGCTCTCTCTACTGTAAGAGCCTGTATTTGAGCCTACAACTGTGCATCTGGCTATATGAGTGGAGGCAGTGGTGCCCCTAGAACCTGTCCATCATGCTGACCAAGCTACTGTCCTAGGTCCTGGTGACCCTGATATGGCTGTTGTTGGTGCCCATCCACTGACACCTGTGCCCTGTCCTACTTTGGATGCTACTGCCCTCAGCCTTGACCCCCATCTCTACCTCCATCTCGGCTACCATCACTACCCCCGTCTCGGCCTTTGCCTCTACCTCGGCCTTTGTCTCTGCCTTTGCCTCTGCCTCCGAGGTATCACCCTGTTGGATCTGTCAAGTGAATAAGTGGCTTGAACCATGCATCATAACCTAGGGTGGTCCCCACATCTGGTATGCCTTGATCATAAGCCCATGGCTAAGCAACGAGCTGTCTAAAGTCATTGACTGCCACTATAGGATCAATCTGTGCTCCCCACTACACCTCCCTTTGAGACCTCACAAACATTGTTGTATAATTGTCAGGAGGTACATCATGTACCTCCCCAAATTGTCTTGTCACGCGATCAGGGAGGTACCACTTTATCATCGTGTGCTCTCTCCCCTAGAGGTAGCAGGTCTATCGAGCAAAATACAACTATTATTGATCATCGTACCAAGGTGGAGCCTGCAACCATGGATTTCATCGAAATACAATCATAAACGACACCAATATGGTAAACCTATAGGGCCTGTGTGTTGGAGAGTCATCAACACCCTATACCTGAAGATGATAGGCTCATCCTCGTGAATGTCTGCCAAAACCACCAAGGGCCTCAAAACTGCAATATGCTTGTAAGCCTATATATGGAGCAATGTAACACCTGCCCCTATACTCCCGCCCTCGAGGTACACCACCTAATGCATGTCTTTGTACAAGGAAGCAAGAAGAACTGGACCCCATGCATACATCACAATCCTCTTGATCATCCCCTCCCATACCAATCCCCATCCAAGACTAAAACCTCTGCCCCATCAAATTAGGGAAATCACGCCACAAATCACTGCTGCAACAAACAATCTGAAGATGGGCACCGCACACGGTATAGATCAAGGTCTATCTGCCATTTGTGTAGAAGGGAGCAACATGCATCTCTCTCAACATCTATGTCATATATGACATGCTCTCCATGAATTGACAATCGTAATATGTGCCACACATCCTCTAGTGTAATGGTGGCCTCACCGGTGGGAAGGTGAAACAAAGAGCTCTCGCTATGCCACCTCTTAATCAGTGCCATCATCATGGCAAGGTGGATTCGTACCTCAGGCAAGAACGTGATGGAGCCTAACCCCAACATATCGAGCCGCTCCATGTCATCATCATTAAAGTCTCTCGCTATTGCCAAAATGTCGGAATGGTGCTCTCGCGACATCAATGGTGGAGGATCCTCCTATATGCATTGTACACACAACATCAAGCTGCCAAAAAATCAAAAAAAGTGATCAAAATATGAGACTTTACATCCTAAAACATCAAAAGTGTCGCTGAAATCAATAGCGTCAATGTTCCTGGTATGTCTCGCTGTATTCATTTCAGGGGTGCGTCACCAATTTAGTGATGCACGTCACTATGCTCAATAGTGAATCAACATTCTAATGCATCGCTATAGCTAAAAACATGGGTGCATCGCTATTTGGAAAGTGTGTTGCCCACCGCAAGTGAGTGACGCTAAACCTAAAAATCCTATGTGTCGCTATATTAAACTCACGACACCCTAATCAAAAGCGTTGCTCAATCAAAAAATGGTGGTGCATTGCTAAACAATCAGTGTGTTGCTAAAATATCAATAGCGATGCCTCTGACACATCTTGTGCATCGCTATACAACGACGCGCCTAATTTTGACCCCCTATTAAATGCACCTAAATGCAAAAATCAAGACAAGTTTTGAGTCACATACCTGGGGTCCTGCGATTGCTTGACGCTGGTACTCTCAAACCCACTCTGAAAGGTGAAGAGGAAGCACATGGTGAGCCATTTTTCCAAGGTGTAAGAGCTCCAAATGAACAAATCTCTAAAGGCTGAATGCACAAATGAATTGGAAGTGCAACCCTTCTCACCTATTTAAGCCTAAAAATTAGAATTTTTTGTCCTAATTTGAGCCAAAAGCGAGGGTTTTGACCTGTTTTACCTATTTCCACTCTGTGCAACCTATTTTGAGACATTTTTTGCATTTTTGAGGCCATTTTTGGCATCCCAAGGCTTGTTTTAGCACTTGAACCTATATTTAACCTTTGTCTTGAAATCAACCCAAAATTCAAAATTTTTGCTCGATTTCTCAAAGGGGTAGGGAACCAATTTATTCCTTTTGTTGGGGCAATAGTGGGGCATCCAAATTTTTATTTTATTTTATTTTGAGTAGCAAAATCAATCCGAAAAAGCATCAGTCTTTGAACCAACGTAACATGTACCTTGCTTCAAAGAGGGGCAAAATGTCCTGAATGATATCATGCATTTGAATATGATATATTAGCATCACTTCATTTTGAAACCCATCCTCTTTTCGCTTAATTGATTATATTAGCCTAGCTATTTAATTAATTGAATCAATTTCATCTATTAACCTAAATTGACCTAATCAGGTTAATTCACCCCCTCCCGCACTAACATTTCATCTTGTTTAGTTAAATAATACAAATTATTTAATCTAAAGCCCTAAGTCCTTTTATTTAATTAAATAATCTTAAACTATTTAATTAAATATCATATCACATCCCCTTTTCATTAAATCATTTATTTAATGAATATCATTTAATTCCCCTAATTTGCATGAATTGAAACATTGTTTTAATTATCAAATTACTAATTAAATCTAATCCTCCCACTTGCAAGTTAATATTCCTTGAGAATATTCCTCCTTTGCACATTCCTCCAAAATGGGAATATTCTCATAGAATATTTCTTCCCCTTTGCACAATTAAAGTTGGTTTTAATTAATTAAATATATAATTTTCCTCACCCATGAGAATATTTTCTTTCTTCACTCATTTGACAAAGGGAATATTCATTTTTTATAACAAACTTTCAACAAGACTTCTTGTGCAAGTTTTGAAAGTGTGTTTGTTTGGATGAATGTAAGCCCTTGATTAAATATCAACTTGCATTCTTAACCCTTGATGGGAGTCCATGATCCATGCCTCCATCTTCCTTCCATTCTGGCCGTTGATTGATCCTTTTGATCTTGACCATCAATTTCATTTTACCTATTCTATAAATAGAGCTTGCATCTATTGAATATGGATCCATCTTTTAAGAGCAAACTTATGTTGTTAAAATCACTTTCATCTTGCATCCATATTTTGTGTTTTAAAAGGCATTTTAGGTTAATTTCTTGCATCATATTAGCTTAGCTTCCATTAATGGCTTCCATGATAACTTAGATGCAACCATTTATCATATTTGTAATTAGGGTTTTAATCTTTTGAACCTTGCATACATTTAAAATAGCTTTGCATACACCCATATTGATTAGCTTAGCATATATCATGTTAAAATAACTTTTAATCATGTTAATTTACCTTTTAAATCATGTTTTCATACACATCTCTCATCGGTTTCATCTATTCTCTTCAATAGAATCGATCGAAACAAGCTCATTATCCAAGGGATTGGAAAAGAGTCGCCATTTCACATCAATGCGACACCACTCTCCCAATAGGATAAGTTTCAATGGATTAGAATAGGTGTTTTATGAAGCTTTCATATTTTAATATGTTAGTTTTAATGAATTCTCAGTTTAGTTTACATTGAATGATCTTATTGGGATTGATGCATGGTGACTTAATTATACTTCGAATCCTCATGGATCAAGTGTAGTTAGCCCATACTATGTTTATCAGTCACAGATGGTAAGCACAAAAATATTTAACCCTCTATGATTTGATAAGAGGTAATGTGATGAAAGTGTGCTTCAAAGGTTGTTCTATCATCGAAAGCTTTTGAGGTACAATACGTTGTTTCTATGTAACATCATGGCCTCTAAGTAGTTTAGGAAAGAATGTCATAAGATGAAATGTAGCTTTAAGTGGTATATAGAACATGTGAATCATGTGAGAACAAGGATCAAAAGATAAATCATGAAAAGGCGTCACTATATCCATACTGACATCATGGGCACTACGTTTAGAAAAATAAGCAATGAAAGAATGTGTCAAATTCATGAAAGAAGTGTAAAGAAAACAAGATGAATCAAGCCCTTGGAAAGATTTACAACTCAAATAAAGTCTAAACGCACCAATTAGTAAGAATAATTTAGCATGTAACGAAGCCTTGGTAGTAACATCATAATCATTGTGTAATAACTCCTCACTAAGGCTCATAATATCATGTAATGTAGGAAAGCACAATAATGCATCAATGGTGCCTACATGAGAGGCTAATGAAATATCATCAATATGTATACCGTCATCATGGGAAGTATCACTATGTGAAAATCTATCATGAATATGCATAGGATTCACGTGAGGTGTAAAAGAATACTCATCATGAAACATATTATCATGCATAAAATAAGATTTCATATCTAAAGGACATGGCTCTATGGACATAGCACCATCATGACATGTAAAAGGAATAATATCATAATGTGTAACAATGTCCTAAGTAGGTGAAAGTAGTGTATCTTCATCAATGTGCCTCACACTAGGTACATGGCGAGTTCTTGCAAGGCACATGCTTATCACTCTCACAAGCCATAGGATAAATAGGATTGACATGAGACTTTAGACAATTAAGTATTTCTCAAATAGGAGGAGCAATAACAAACTCTATGAAGGAGGAAAGATCACAAATATGGCAAAACAATGCCTTCATAGAAGATGCATCCTCATCCATTGATAGAAAGGCATAAGAACACCAAGGATGAGGGTAACAAAAGAAACACTGTAAGAAGACCTATAAATTTGTAAGGCATGCTTGAATAGAGGCTAGGGATAATGGACTATAAATCCATGATAAAATATGTAATGATGAAACACAAACAAGGTTGGGTAGGTAGGAATTAAAGAGAGATCAAGCAAAATAATATTGATATAGTGATGAAAAGAAAATAAGGGTGGATCCAAACTCTCATAAGATCTAAGATGAACAATAAACATTAAAACAAAATCATATCTAAAATTTGAACCTAGAGAATCCAAGGGTGGATAGGGTGGAGAAAGATAAGAGCTATCAATAAGCCACAAACCTTAAATAGAGATATAGCTATGGTACACAAATGTGAAAGAGAAATCAAACCAAAATCAAATCTAAAATATAAGATGTAGCAATAAAAAAATTACTAATTTGTAAACCCTAAGGTCAAACTCTAGTGAGTGTACGATTAGACAGGTTCACCAAAATGTAAGGGAAATTATTACTTTCCCTAAACCAATCTAAGGCAGTGTACACAAAACAACCCTAATTAACCCAAAGTAATTAATTATTACTCAAAATGATAAAAGGTATAAATTAGTGTTAATTTTGGAAAATAAATGTGAAAGATAGGGCACATAGCTTGTTGAATAATGATGAAGATAAAACTTGATGCAACACAAATTTCTACTCTCCTTATTATTAGATAGGCACACTCATTTTGATAAACTCCTTGGGCTTTGAACAATATTTGAATTCTTCTCTTTCAATCAAATCCATGATGTGCAAGATTGATCCCACCCTTTGCAAAAATGACTTGGTGCACAAAGGCAATATGTAAACCATGAAAGAGATCCTACACACTATAGTCGACAACCACCTATTTTGCCATAATCTTTGGTGTCTACTCCAGTGTAAGGATTTATGGTATTTTAAAATACCTTGGGAAAACTATTGGATTAGAGAAGACATGTTCTTCTAGGTCAACCCTCATGATTGGACCAACTTTATGGTTGTGCAAGAAAATGGAAGACAACATTTAGATATACAAATGTCCTAGACGACGTGATGTGAAATTATGTTCCTTTTAGTACTCCAAATTGAAAGATTCCTAAAATGATTCTTCCTTACAATGCATTAGATTTTTGGATATGGCCTAGAGATAATATATGCACATTAAATACTTTTAAATACCAAGACATAAGAGATTAATTGTGCAAATGTGTACCTAGTCAACTCATAACAAATAGTGGAATATGCAAGAGTCGACAAATATTTAAAATTTGAATTTTCAAGTTTTGGGTCAATTTTGCATGGTGTAAGATTGCTCCTGCATGCTGCAAGATCAACCTAGGACAAGAAAGCGCTAATATCAAGATAAGAAGGGATGCATGGGAATGGATATGAGGATAGGTATAATATGAATAATCAAATATGTGAAAATGTTGTATATGGAAGTGAATGAAAGATAATAAATGAAACCAACTTTACATAAAATAATGCCATATATCTATATATAATTGTATTAAGATATTCCATCAAAATAAACCCAAAACTAATTGTGAATTAACATAGGTATGCAAATTTCACCATTATACAACTATACATCTACAAATATATCCACATAAGTTCATACAGAGGGGAACCCATATATTTACCAAGATATAGGACATTGTGTTTATGACGAGGTCGGATGATACCAATCTAAGAACTTACAGACAAATCATAACAGAACCTAACCATTCCCCAAGCTTCAAAAGATCTAGTTGGTCTCTAAGTGGATGCACACGTCCATTTTTCAGTCTCGCCAAGAAACCTTACATGTTACTGATTATGCAGGAAAAGGAAAGGAACTGGAAGTGAAAGCTCTTTTAAGGCCTCGCAAATCTGGAAAGTTGGAAACATATATCCATGGATATGCAACCACACACCTGAAGTACAGTTTACAGACAGCTTCGCGTAGAAAACACAGAAATAGCTTGGAAGGAACCTTAGACAGAAATAGCTTAAATTTGAACTTTTCGGACAAAACCCTAATACAAATTGCATCAAATAAAAACATTTAACGTCCTGGATAACTTGAAAAGCAACAATATTCATGTTATTCTAAATTAGTGGAATTCCATGTTATCATTGCCAAAAGAAGTGAGGTAAATATAGAAACTAGTTTCTAAGGTTTACAAATTCCATTCATTACTTTCTCTGACAAAGAGGGGGAGACTTCTTTAGCATAACGCAAATCATCTAAAACATGCTTTACTGTTAATGAGACTCTAAGCAAATCAAGAGATACGCCCATACGCATCTTCAAAGGTTCAAATAAACAACTTTGCAGCTTAAGAAAAGTCAGGCAATGTCTTTTATCTCTCCCTGCACTAAAATGTTACAACTTTTAGTACAGCCATTGTCTCAAATTTGCTTGGACAAATAGATGGTTCCCTAAAAACCCATTTGCACTCGAATACATGTACTTTTGAGATCTCTCTTCTACTAAATGAGTGCATCAAAACACACCATCTGAAGGCTGACCCTGAAATACATGAGCGAGTCACAGTACTGTTAAAAATAGCAGTTCATCAGAAGCCGAATACATGTAAAGGGCCTGTTATTCCAGCCAAAAAACTGTCCTTGATTACAGAGTTAACCACATGATGTATATCTGTAGCTTCTTATATGATGTAGTAATTCGCATCTACTGATCACAGAGATAACCTTAGGTCCAGGTCAGCAGGTTTTTTTATACTGTCCTGGCACATGGATTCTGCTATGCCTTTGGTGTTTGATTCATAGCATAAGAACTTATAAAAAGGTATGCCACACCTATCATCAATTGCACTGGTTGATCTATGCTTAAGCAACCCACCAAATCGGTACATGGCTTGGCTGCCTGCCTCTGGGTCTAGTTCCTGGATTATCAAAAGAAAATGCTTTTCAGTTTCCATTCAAGAATCATTTGACAAAACTGGCGTCTATACTCAACACTATCTTCCGTACTATTCTCTACAGATTAATATCAGTTACCAGCTTGCCATTTGAATTGTCCAAAGCAACACTAATCATTTTAGCTCTGTTTCTCTTTATTCAAACAGTGAACAACAGCATGACCAGGACTCAATTGGGGATGTTGTCTGATTAAAACTGTGTAAAAAGTATCTCATGTTAACCATTAACTTTATTTAAAAACAAAAGGCGCATCAATTTTACATTCACTGTCAGAGACTTGCTTGCCTGGATAAGCATGGAAAAGGTTACCTGCTGCAAATGATTTGGATGTCCAAGTTCTTCACATGAATCAGAAGTAGAAGAGTGCTTTCCATCAGAAGTTACTGAGTGTTTCTTGAAATTGCTATCAAGCAAATCATTCTCTGAAGTAGACAATCCTAGTTTCAAAAAATCACAGGTCACCTCTTTCTCCTGGGAGGAAATACCATTCTCACATGAACCTTTCCAATTCAGTTGAAAGCCCGGTTGCATTAAACTTGTGCTACTGCTTGTGCAGCTGTCCTTTGCAATATCCTGACCAAGAGATGACATATGTTGTTTGTGTCGTTGTTCACTGTCACAAGAAAAGTTTATTTCAGAAGGATTTTTACAAGCAGGAGATACTGTCTCAGACTTGGATTGGCACTCTGCTGTCATCTGAATGGGTTCAAAACAAGTTGCCACAGAATCCCTGGTATTAAAAGAATGTTAATGTCAGAAGCATGACCTGTGTCTAAACATTAGAAAAAAGTATTTGAAATGTGCAATGCAACTTTCCGCAGCCTGTGAGATGAGGGTAAGAATATTATGATGATAAAGTTGTCGACCAACTTGAGGCAGGTTTATAATCCTTGAGATCAGGTTGACTTGTCATCTTTAGTGGTAAGATTGATTTATTTATAATTGAACTAGACAAAGCAAGGAAGGTATGCCTTGATATGAAGTAACCTACAATAAGAGTCTTTTATTAATTTATTTTGGTAACTTCTACAATATCTACATGGGCAATGGTCACTATGTGAAGATGCTTTAACTAAAACAAGCTCTCAAGTTTCAACATCCTATATACCTGATCAATAAGTTCTCAGAGTGCAAAATGAGTTTGCAGAGTTAGAAGTAGCTCATCAGTTACTTTGATAATTTAATCTAACAGTTGTGCTGGGCAATATTGGATATTAATTAATCTGCAGCAGTAAACAGTGCTAAGAGCACCGAAGAGTGCATTGAGGCAGCCATCTCACTGGATATTGTTGTGATAGATCTTATTTTCAAAAAAACTTTTTTATATGGCTGTTGCAGTTCATATTTTGATGTTTTAAAATTTGGTAGGATAGATTTCAATATGCTTCTCAAAGATGGATTTTTAGGTCTAACCAAAGGCACATGACCTAAATTCACAAATATTTGGCAAAGATGAACAGTAAGATCGCAACTCATATTTCAGAACAAAACATGGGGAAAAGCTTCAGCAAATAAAAAATTATTCTCATTTCATGGGAAATCTGCTAAATAGCCATCAAAATGAAGACAAGGACTTGTATTGACTAGGTAGATATTCTAATAGATTTCCTATAATCAACATAAAGACATTTGCCTTACTCATGTCATACTGTTTACTTTGATGTTGTGAGGTATTGTTATGTGACTCAAGTTCAAGAACGATTAAACAAGCTGAAACCTAATAGTACAGTTAGCACAAAGTGACCAAACAGAAATTGGCAGTAACTAACAAAAGTTGACTCTGCTAGACACCATACACAACGGAACGCAATGCAAAACCACCTCAAATCTTGGTAAGATTTTATCTTCCTTGCTATACTAAGTCTGCAAGAAACAACTCGAATTCATAAAATTTCAAGTTGGGTACCTGAAAACACCAACAGGATTCTGATTAGAAAGCTCCAATCTGGATGACTTCGCCTCAAGCGTGTTTGCTTCAGAGAAAGGCCAGAGGCGTTTTCTGCCTGGAATCTGCTTCAACAGCAAGAAATTGCATTGAATTCTGAGAAATTTCATTACAAATATCCAAAATAGGTTAATATTACACAGGACAGTGGAACAAAAAAAATCTACAATGAAGGGGATGGAAAGATAATCACTTGAATCATCTAAGCTGAGAATAATAAATTAACCAGTGTTTTCCTCAGAATAAAAATAAGACATGAATTTCAGGTGGGATGAAGTATCATTTGTTTATTTACCTTGTTTTCCTCTGGCCAAGTACCAGCGTTGGCAGAGTAAATTTGGTTTGAAGGGGGCTCCGTTTGTACAGCGCCACATGATGAAACATTCATCTGAGAAATTAATTTTCAAATGTCAATTTTAATTGGGTGTTCCTAGTGCATCTCCTGTAGAGTGATATAATGCTGAAATTGTTTATAGAACAAAAACAAAAATGCTTAAAGTTTCAATTAGCTAAGTCAAATCCCAATGTCAAAAATCAATAAATTGTAAAAACAAAATTGAATTGAGAAAAGAAAAATGCAGATGACATTATGTACCACTGGCAGCTCTGTTGGGGGACCAGATGGCCACAGAGAGGGCTCAAACACCATCAACTCTCGGTGATTGTCTGCAGCAGATCCATGAATTTCAGACCCCAAACCCTGCTGAAAAGGAGCTGACACCAGAGAATCTGGGGCTACACAGACATGGGTAACACAGGAATTTGACTCGGCTAGAGCATAATTATTATTAGTCATATGAACTGGGACACTGACATTAAGCCCTGAAAGGCATATGATCGAATCCCTTGGGGGTAAATCCAGAGCAAAGGGAGCTGTAGGAGAAGGATGAGGTGGCTGAAAGGTAGCCTTGATCTGCCTATGAAGTTGACCGTGAGGGATTAAACCCATACCCCGTTGTTGTTGCTGTTGTTTTTGTTGCTCTTCCATGCGCAACTTTTCCAACTGGGCAACTCCTAAACCGCGCTGGGGGATCCTTTTTTCGCCATTTTTGGCCTTCCTAGACCTGCCGCAGGACGGAGAAGCTCTATCAAGCCTTTCCTCCATTGAAGATTATATGAATAAACTTTACAACCATTACAACTGTTCCCATCTACTACAGTCCCAGCGAAAATAACAACAATGATGATGATTATATGAATTTTAGACCAATAATAATATTCTATAACAGGACAACCGTGTGGAAACAATCTCCTAAACTCGTAGATTTTGCCTTAAAAGTCATCCTATCCAGTACAAGCAAAACACCAATTGTGGAAATTATTTTACAACTGGACACCCACATAGACTTTTCCTCTAATCAGTAGATTTAGCTTTCAAATTACTCTAATTTTGGTATTGTAGTTAGTGTAAGAGGGTAGGGCATCAGTTTCTCAAAATAACAATTGTATCGAACTTGTGAGGCTCGAGAGTTTTGAACTTGTAGCACTATGAGTCAGCATCAAAGTTTGAATAGCTACAGATTTAGGTCCAACACTACCTAATATAGGTGGACACTATTTTCCAGGAGTTTTCCTTTCTTCGTTCACCTGCATACCAAAATTTGTTGGCACTACCTCAAAAATAGAGAAAATTAATTGTTCTCTTTACCAATTCAATTATTTTTTTAAAAAGAGTTTTTGTAATTTTTTATAAATTTGAATATTATTTAAAAAATTAAAATCGAATGTTATTACAAATATTTTAAAGCATATTATATATTAATTATATAAACATATAAATTGTGTTTAGTTCTTGGGTTTTTTTTTCAATTTTTAATAGGGTTTATAGATCTTTTGTGCATGTGAACAAGTCCAAGAGAGGTTCTTGGGGGATTTAGATCTATGGCAAAATGGGAACTTATGATTAGGTAAGTCAATATTAGTAAGTTTTTCACTCAATGGGATTTAGATCTAACTGTTAAGCTTGTTGAGAGCTAAATAAGATTAATTACTATATATGTTTGATCAACACTTTAATGTTCCCTATTAAATTAGATTTTCTCTTTTTTCTTTCTTTATAGGCTTATGTTCTTGTAAATTTCTCCCTTAGTAGATCAATAGATCAACTCTTCAAAATTACATTAGATCCATTTCTCTTTCTTTCAATAAGTTAAAATTCTTATAAACTCCCCTCATTAAGATTATTCTTATTTTTGTGTAGGGCAACCTTCGTACACTTAGCATTCAAGACTATTTCTAGACTTTTGTAAACTTTTTTTTCCTGTAAGCTTTAAGTTAGATAGATTAAACAAATGATTCTAACTACTTGTAAACTCCTTTTTTATAAGATTGGTACTTTCTCTCTCTCAAATTTAAGTGTTCAAAATTATATTAAATTAGCTCCTCCAACTATTGGGAAGCTTGATTTCCTATCTTAAGTTAGATCAACATCTACATATCTGTTAGCATGAGATCACCATCAAGAACAAAATATTAGCCAAGACTTCATCTTAACTTCTATTTGCTTTTGTTTTTAAAAGTTTACATACATGTATTCAAATATATTAATTGATATTTTTAATTTATTAAAAAATGTGCAACAAGAGGAACCAGATAGAATTTTTTCAATATATGCTAAGCTTCCAAAGGGCCTTCTAATACAAGAGGATTGTTTGCAATGATTTATGGCTTTGATTGTGTGAGAATTTTTGCATCAACGTTTCGGATCACACTCCGTGATCCATCATCAAGATGAGAGTAGAGCTAAAGGAGTGTGATCTGAAACGTTGATGCAAAAATTCTCACACAATCAAAACCAGAAATCATTGCAAATAATATTATGGATTGTGGAAACTTGATATCTTTAACAAGAAGATTGCCTAAGTTTGCCTTTCAATATATGCTAAGCTTCCAAAAGGCCTCCTAATACAAGAGGATTGCCTTGGCAGTTGAAGATGTGTACCAATTTAGAAGTGATGGTTTGTTAAGTAAGGGGGAGAGTAAATGTGTTCTGGGGAGAGAGAATGGTACTAGGAGTGTCAAATTTGCAAGCAAAGAGATTGTGGGCATTAATGATAGTTGTGGATTTTGAGGGCAAAGTGAGGGTGGAAGTCAACACGGTGTCTAAATATGGAAAAGAGACAACGTAAGATCTTGAAAGGATCGAGGATCGAATCCCCGGGGAGGAGGGGAAGGAGATCTTGTCTGAGTTGTGGTTGGAGGTTGTGGATCTAACACACCCCACGATCCACTCTTAGCTTTCATGATATTTTAACTGTGGGAGAGACAGAAGGAGAGCATTTAGGGGATCGATCACAACATGCTCTCTCTCGGATTGCGTAAACATCCACCAGACGTGACTTCCTCGACTTTGCTGGATAGATTTCTGAAATATTCATAGATATGCGTGGGCCCAATCTTGTGGAATTTTCTTCTCTTCGAATTTCCTCGCGCTTCTATTCCGGTCTTTAATATTATCTTTTTTAATTTCTTATTAATTACAAATATAAGTTTGTATTCGTTTCAAACTAGGTTTTTGTGCCACTTGTTTAACATTTACTACTCGGTGTATGCTAGTGTGACTACATGTGACTAGAGTTCATTCCATTGGACCAAAAACACACGCTTCATATCCTTTAAGGAGCATATATCTTATGTGGCTAGGTGGTACTTAGATTTTTTAATGAATGTCTTTTTTATAAAAAGAGTATGTTATATATATTCCAAAAAAAGAAAAGTGGGAGAAGTCACATTTCAAAATTTAAATGGGGTCAAGTCTAGATCAGCAAATTAAAGAGAAATGAAGTTGTTAAGTGACAAGAGCTATATCATTGGGAGGTTAAGGGGATTCACATTCATGGTCATCTAATTTCTCCATACATTAATTGGGTCCAAGCTATCAAGAATAGGCTCCTAGTTAATAATCACACCCTCTTCATTTTCTTCATCTGTTAGGTGGCTAGGCATCATGAACATGGGGAAATAGCCAACACAAAGCAAGGGAACATGCTAGAGTCTGGCCTTCTAGAAGCCCCTTGGTCATGAGGTTGAGAGATAGGAGGGTTGAAATTAGTTGCAAGTAGACCAATCCTTGGCTCTTCTTGAAAGGGATTGGGAAGCATGTGAGTAAGAGTCACATCCTCCATAAGCATTTTGACTATGTCCACATTTGTTGTGTTCCTTCTATTTTGGATTTTCACCATTGTTATAGAGGACCAATAGACTAAAATAATGAATTCTTCAAATTATGTGCCTAGTTAACAATTAATATATATCAAATATAATATCAACACATATGAAAGTAATGGAATAAAACATAGCCACAAGATTACATGACACTATTTTTTATGAGGGAAACCCTTTGAAGAGAAAACCCACCACCAAAAGATGTTCACAATTGTATTATCCAAAATCAACACCAAGAAGATCTTTGGAAACCCTTTAGAAAGTCTCAATCTACAAAATACCCTTTTTCTATAATCTATCAAGTGTTTCAATACCAACAACACACAAATATATTTGATGTCTATTATAATGAGTCTATAACCTGGAGCAACCTTGGTGCATTCACACAAACTGATATTTAGACATACTAAAAAAACCAATCGTCTAATTGTTCAACCAACTTGTGGAATACCAAGAGTCAAGTAGCTATAATCCAACCATACATGACATCAACACACTATATAAAAAGCCAAGTATGACATCCACATGGATAAAAACCTTGTATATTCTATCACTATCACACACTATGAATCCATAGCTACAATCTTTACATTGTCAATACATACACATGTTATTGATATAACAACCACCACTAGCTCCTTACTTGAAATAGCTTAAACTAACATAACATTGCTCATGATTGTTTGTAGTATCTAGTTCCATCTTCTAGGACATCATCTCATCCTTATATATTGTCACATGTTCACTAGTTATGTTGTATGTGCTCTTGCATCATTGATCATGCTTTAGCAAACACTTAACTCATATGTGGTTGCGAGTTCTTTCAAATACGTTATGGTTGCTACCATAACATCATCACGTGAAACAACACATATGATGTAAAAAAACACCTAGAACATCACTATCATATCTAAATCACAGTGTCGACTATATTGTAATATATGATAACTTACTACACATTATTGCAAAGAAGATTATAGAAAAATCTTCCTACAATGATTATCTACATGTGAATATAACCCATCCTAACACCTTCAACAAATTAGCTAGACACATGAAATATAAAAAATAAATATGGAAATCAAAACAAATAAATGATATTGTATTTGATTCGATTAAATCACAGTACAAAATTGTAATGTCGTAAAATTGTACCCCTTACAATTTCACATACATTCTTGTATCCACTTTAGTGTCCACTCCCTTAGCACTTGTGTAGGCTCATTTTAGCCCTTGCATCACCCTTTTTCCCTCTCAAGATGCTTGGGACTCCTTTTTCAGCAGCTACTTTCGCACGTCAGCTTTGTGTTAAACTTTATGGTTTTCTCATTCTCATCATTTTTGTAGTGTGATGTGTCTAGACACAAGCGCGCCACATAGACATCTGCACACCGTGCTAGCGGCCTGCAACATTTCAATGTTCAAATGGCCATTTTTGTGCATGTTTGCCACTTGTCAGCAAGTTTTGTTAGTGGTAACGGCCCGAGACGCCTTGTAACGGCTCAGGAAGCTTCTTTTCCTTCTTCTCCTCTCCTTAAATGCCATCTTTTCAATTCATTTGGCCTTCTTCTCCTCCTTTGCTTCCATCTTGGACATTTCTCCCATATTCCTCTTGCTATCTTGCTTACACAACTCCCTTATTTGTTACAACAGCCTCAAGCTTTCACAACTCACTACAACAACACTCTTGTGTTCTCACAACACCCTCTACAACTCTCTTGGCTCTTGCATCTGTCTTTGTCTTACTCTCTTTGGATTCCTTAAGCCTTGCAACTGATATATCCCTTATCTTGTGCTTGCGAGCATCTTGGGATTTCCCACATCCCCTATCAATTGCATCTTTATCTCATGATACACGTTCTCCTCCTCGAGCAGGGATTGCTTTTATCATGCCATATTTTCTTACTTTGTTCATTTTTTCTATCTATTTGGTTGTTCGTGGACGTGGGAACACCAAAACAGGGGTTTGACTGAGGCAAACCCCTATACAACCCCAACATTTTTTCTCGATCTTATGTATCCAGGTATTGAAGACATTCATTTGTTGGAGGCTCCATTACTTAGGTTTTTGTGAGCTTCTTTAATCTCTCATCCTCTTTAACTTCATCATTTGTACTTCATTTCAGTTCTATTACTTTATGTTACTTTCTCACATAGTGGAAGTTTCTAGTAATCAGGTTACTAGTAGTCACCTTGCTATTTTATGTTATATTCTTAATTTTTGGTCTGTATGAGATGCCAACATGCCTCTAGGACTCCAGTGTGTTGCGCTGTCGTCCTTGTTTTGTGTTGCCATACTTTGGCCAAAAACTTGTTATTTTGTCTAGAAAATTGATGTGACCTACTCTTTTTGATTTTGAAACTCTCGTTTTGTTCCCTGAGGTAGTTTACGACAGTTTGTCCCTTGGGAATCTCTTAAGAATAAAGAGACTCATGAGTAGCGAATCCCCCTTCTCTACAAAAATATCATAGGTCTCTTAGAGGAGGTAGCCTCCTTTTAGTAGTGCTCAATTATAACTCACAAATGATCCATTCCATTATCAAACCCTTTATTTATAATAATTCTATCCAAAGTAACTACTACTTCCTAAGTGTTGGTGAAAAGATCAATCTCTAATCCAATTGTTAATCATCAAGGCTCCATCAACCTATGATACAAATTGGTGAGATACAAGGCTTAAACTACTAAAATATGAAAATCTAAAAATTGTATGCAAAATCATAATTAAGTTGCCTTAATATGGAATTACCATGTATATATTCAACCTCTTTATGATGCTTAAATCAACAACTTTAACATGCTTAATACAACCATCTTATATAAACTTAAAACAACAATAAAAGGAAGATAACACCACCATAAGATATAAAAAACAAAGAGGCACAAATTAACAACATAAGAATACAAGAAGTTTAGAAGATCATCTCACAACACAAGATTTGTATGTAGAGAAACCCTTTCAGGGAAAAAATATATCAAGGAGAGATGTCAAGCATCTATTATCTTTAAATGAAAAACTACAATACATTCAATTCTATCACTCCTTTTGATTCTACAATCAACAATATTTGTATACAAAGATTTTCCTCGCATGTTACACACTCCCTTAAGCACCTACAATCATAAATTTCTTAATAATTTCCTTTCTTTCTATCACCTTAAGCACCTCTTAAATAGTGTTTTCATCCCCTAAATGAGACTTTCAAGTTGGTTTCACATCCCAACAACCCTCCTTTAGAAGCTTGCTTAACATAGGCCAATGTAGGTTGCAACCAAACTACTAAACTAATCCATATGAGCACCTAACTTGTTGTTAGTTCCAAGGTGGTTAAATACATTTAATAACCTTCCCAAAAATGATATCACGTATCAAAAAAACCTCATGGGAAGTTGGGCACCCAAAACCACTATAACAACCAAGATGCTTTACCTCAATAAATAGTAACTAGCTTCTAGTAAATATTTTTATCGCCCCTAATAAATAAAAGTTACCACTCCAATAAGACACTAATGGTAAAAAATAATTACCACTATTTGGGAAACCTTCATCCCTTGTGAGTAATTTATAAATAATATTATTAATAATTAAATAATAGGATTTATAAGGTTGATGACACTTTAATCTGAACATTCTCCACTTGACATCATACATTGTAAATATAGCCATAGGAAAAACCAACAAAGGAAAAACATCCCTTGGTCAAACTCGTACCATTTGATTCTTCAACATGCTCTTGTTCTCCAAAAAGATTGCTACAATAGTAACCAAAATAACCACCATCTCAAGAAAGAACTCCTCTCATCTTCCATCATGTCAACCCATGATGGGATAAGAATGATTCCAAGGTGAAACATACAATCTGTCATTGAATCCTGCATCAATCTATACATGAACACAAACATTAAATTCAAATGGTAATAAAAATATTTGAGTAGATACCTTATGTTGAACAAAGTTTGTCATTGATTTGGGTGGACCTACCAAGACAAAGAGTCTCCAAGGTGAAAGGTATTTCATGTTACTCATTGATGATTTCTCTAGGATGACATGGGTTACATTCTTAAAAGAAAAATCAAAAGCTTTTAATAGGTTTAAGATTTTCAAGTCAATGATTGAAAATGAAATGAATGCTAGAATCAAGTGTTTAAGGTCTGATGGAGGTGGTGAATTCACATCAAATGAATTTGAGGAATTCTATGAAGAACATGAGATAAAGAGGCATCTGTCTGCTTCTAGAACTCCTCAAAAAAATGGAGTAGTGAAAACAAAAATATAACTATTTAAGAGATGGCTAAGACAATGTTGAATGAATCCAAGATGCCTGATGTATATTGGAAAGAAGAAGTTTATACTACTTTCTATATTCTTAATAGAGGTCAACTAATGATGGACAACACCAAGACTCCTTATGAGTTGTGGTATGGAAGACCGGTAGCTGTCAAGTACTTCAAAAATTTTAGAAGCAAATGTTTTATCAAAAGAGATGAAGAAGGTTTGGGAAAGTTTGACTCAAGATCTGATGAAGTAATCTTCATTGGGTACTCAACTAGGAGCAAAGCCTACAAGTGCTACAATAAAAGGCTGAGGAAGATAGTTGAAAGTGCAAATGTCAATGTTGATGAAGAGTCACATCAAATCACACATGAGCAAGAATATTGTTGGTCAGATGAACTTTTGTGCTCATAAGAAGAAGAAATTAAAGAAAAGGAAGAAGCACCAGAGAAAGTCCCAAAGACTCCTGCCAAGTGTGTTCAAAAGAATCATTTAGAAGACTAGATAATTGGAGATAAGAATGAAGGAGTGTAGACCAAGAGAAGATTTGAAAGGACAAATAAACATGTAAATTTATTTTTGTTTTCAAGAATAGAACATAAGAATTTTGTTGATGTTAGAAAGGATGAAGGATGGATTCAAGAAATGGAAGAAGAAATTAATTAGATAGAGAAAAAATAGACTTGGGAACTGGTGCCAAGGCCTGTAAATAAGAATGTGATAAGAACCAAGTGGGTTTTCAAAAATAAATTAAATGAAGATGAAGAAGTGGTGAGAAACAAAGCAAGGTTGCTATGTGCAAAGGCTACTCATATGTGGAAGGAATTGACTTTGAGGAAATTTTATGGAAATAATGGAGGCAATCAAAATGTTTCTTGCATTTGTTGTTCACAAGGACTTCAAAGTATATCAAATGGATGTGAAGTCTACCTTCTTGAATGGTGACTTAGAAGAAGAAGTGTATATAAAGAAGCCTGATGGATTTCAGCTATCAGAGGATCCAAACATGGTGTGCAGACTTAAGAAGGCTTTGTACGGTCTCAAACAAGGCTGTAGGGCTTGGTATGCAAGGTTGGACAAGTACTTATTCCAGCAGGGCGTCAAGAAAGGTACCACAGATAGCAATTTGTACATTAAAATTGAGTATACTTTTTTTTAATAGTTTTTGTGTATGTTGATGATATAATCTTTGGTGGGAATGGTGAATTGTGTAAGAATTTTTCTAAAGAGATGCACAAAGAATTTGAAATTTACATGATAGGTGAATTGTCATTCTTTCTTGGACTCCAAATTGCATAGTCAAATGATGGTATTTTTATCTCTCAAGCAAAGTATGTCAAGGAGATGCCGAAGAAGTTTGGTATGGAAGATTGTAAACTAGTGAGTACTCCTCTAGTAATAGGTTGTCATTGAGAAAGATGATGAGTCACCTAAGGCTGATCAGACTCTGTATAGGTCTATGATTGGGGGCCTACTGTACTTGACAACATCAAGGCCTGATATTATGCAAGTTGTTTGCTTGGTTGCAAGGTTTCAAGATGATCCAAAATAAACTCATGTAAAGGCAGTCAAGATGATTTTTAGATATTTGAAGAGTACTCTAGATTATGGATAGTGGTATCAAAGTGTAGTGTAGAAAAATGTACCCCTTTTACATTTTCACACTTAATTTGGAATTAATATTAAAATGGACCTAATTGTGCTTTATTTTTGGTGTTCTAAAGTGTACCCCTTTACACTTTTACAATTATTTAGGTCTCCTCTAATTAATTAAGCTTAATTTTCCTTAACTGGCCCCTTTAATTCCAATCCAAGCCTAATTTATTACATTTTCCAAAGAGGAAACCTGACATTCATTAATGCCTAAACATAACACGTCTCATTGAGCAATGTGTGTCCTAGGTGAGTGGCCTAGGACCCATTCCCCATGGGCGAATGGGTCCTCCCTTAGACCTAGGACCTAAATTTAAATTCTGTTTTTGACATGGTATTTTAACATATTCGAATCTATATTCAGATATCAGCTCGTGATATTTGAATTTTGAGAAATTAATGTTACATACCTATAAATATAAGGTTATTTCACTATGTTTCATCTAATATTTTCAAGTGGGCATTCCTATAGCAAAGTTTATGATCAAGAGCATTTCAAGAGAAATTCAAGGCATTCAAGAGCAGATTTATTGAAGAATTATTGCAGCAATCAAGATCCAATTGTCACATTAAAGTCTTCTTTCATCATGCATGTTATTGGAGCTAATATGGTGATGTAGAGTTCATGATCCATTCAAGTATTCAAAGCATTGTTTCAAATCAAATTTCAAGGTTCAAGATCCACATTCATTGAATTCATTTCATGCAAGTTGTAGATCTATATTCCAAGGTTCATTCAAGGGTTGGTGAGTTATGACATTGAGTTGTTCATTCATTATCCATTTCATGCTATTTTGTTTCATTTCAAGGTTTGATTACCAAAATGGGGTTTGACCAAGGAAAACCCCCATTCACCAAAAACAAAAAAAAAATCCCTCTTGATTTATGTTTGCAGATTTAGGTGGAAGAAATCTTGAATATCTCTTGAAGAGAAAAATTGAAGAAGTTGTCAAAGTTGCAAAAGTTGTCATCTCATTGAAACTCACCTATAGAATTTACTTCTGAATTTTTGAACCTAAAACCTAGGAAATTAAGAGATTAAGATCTATAGCAAAGGCTCCTGAAAGTTGTAGACAAACCCTAACTCAAGACCCATTCACCCCTAGGTGAATGAGTCCTAGATCAACTTCAGCAACTAACTTTTGGTGACTGGTAAACATTATCCTACCCCTCTTTGATCTGTGATATGATTTTTGGTTCCATCAGTATTGAGCTTAATCTATTAGATCTGAGTTGTAGATTGCATTTTAGAGTTAGTTTACTATTTTTTATTTTTTCTCCCCAAAGTGTTGTTTAATCAGGACCCCCATCCTTGTAAAAAAAACAAATTTGTAGATTCACATATTGAGTTGACTCACCTAAGGGTTGTAAGTCAATTCTTGGTGTGGATCTCATTTCCTAATGAATTGAGGAAGAATAGGTCCCCAATTGGTTCATCAATCCCATTTTGGTAAACTTTACCCATTTTTCTTCATTTCATTTTGGTGAACTTGACTTTTGGTCATTGCAATTTTTTGATTTTGGAGTCCATTTTCACCTTAGATCTAGATTTTGCATTCATTTGTATTGTATTGCATTAAATTGAGTCTCATTTAGGGTTGTTTAGTTTTCATTGCATTTAGGGTTTTAGGATTGAATTTTTGCATCTCTTGAAATCTAAAAAATATAAAAAAAATCATTTTCCAAATAACTTACATAGCATTGCATCATCATTCACTTACATTTGAAAATTGAATCAAAATTGCACATCAAATTAGGTCTCTTAGTTGCTCATTTAGTCATATTTTGCATTTGCATTCAAGCTTAATTTCACAATAAATTGAAATTGTAACTCACTATTTTAAATTAGAATCTAGAAACCACAAGAATCAACTCAGAAATTTGTAAAAATATTTTTCAAAACCCTAAAATGAGTCCCTGATCAAGGTCATTTCTTGAATTTATGGGCATTAAAACCTTTGTTTTTGCATTCTACTTTGTTGTTTTTAGTTTTTTGTTTCAGTTTGCATAATTTATGTTACTTAAAATTGATCATATTAAGCTTCATTTGATAAATTTAGTGCATTGTGTGAATTCAAAAAATAAGACATCATTTTTAGGTTTTTCCATAGCATAATCAAAAAATTATCTTGTTTGAAATCTGAAAATTGCATTTACATATTTACACTGCACTTTACATTCTAGGTTACTTCATTGCATTTCACCTTCTTTCCATTTTGGGTATACATTGAGTTTGTGAAACTTGTATGAACTTCACAACTTGGTGTCCTATTAGCAATATTGTTGTGAGATGTAGTTCAAGATTCATGTCATCTCGCGATACACCATTCGTTGTGGATATTAGTTTCTCCAACTCTTTCACTAATAGTGTTGATATTAACCAACCCTTTATGGATCATAGTCTTCATGCCTCATTTTCAATGACTTCCCTACCCACAACTAATGTGCATGATGTTGAAACAATGGTTGCTAATGTCCTGCAAGAGAACATAAGAATGATAGATGAAGAAATAGAAAAATTGCAAAACTTTGTGACTTCTAAAAATATTGCTAGTAGTGTCATTGTTGATTTAGATAATGTGAGGAAAATGCTTGAAAATGAACATAAGATAGAGATTGTGTGAAGTCTAGCTCATATTGTTGATAAGAACATCCCTACCATGACTAGTTGTGCTCAAGCTTTGGGGTATACTCAAAGCCAAGGTGGAAATTCAATTCCTCCTTCCAAAACCCTTACCTCTATTCCTACATACTCTAGTACTCATGTTACTACAACCATCCAACCTACTAGCAATGTCAACACTTCCTTAGGTACTTCCACTGGAAATCCTTCTACCTTTGTGAATTCAAATCTCATATCTCCTCAACCATCCCCCCTCACAAATCTATAATTCACTTGCCCCTTGCATACATACACCACTCCACCTTATTCACCTCCATCTCACAATACCAACAACGATCCAATCCTTAACACACTTTTGCAAAATATGTCATCCCTTCAACAACAAATTGCCACTAAACCAAAACAATAATGGACAATATTCACAATACATCAAAACCAATCCATTATCCTTGGAGATTTTGAGAACATAAATGCCATAAGGTATAGAGGTTCCTAGGCTTGAGAAATATGGTGGGAAAGGAGATCCTATTAGGCATGTTTCTACTTACACAACCCTATGTAGTGACTTCATTTTTGAAGATAAACTCTTGGCTAAGCTATTCCTTTGATCCTTGAAAGATGCTACCTTAGAGTGGTTTTGCTTCTTACTAAATAATTCAATTGGTTCATTCAATGAACTTGTTGATGCTTTTACAACCACTTCTAAATTCACATGGGTCCCATGATGACCCTAGATAATTTATGACAAACAAAAGGATGATGAAAAGGTTAAACCGATTTCATAGCGTGATACCAAATGCTTTATTCACAAATAAACATTAAGATTCCTGATGTTGACCTTCAAAGAATGTTTATTTCTAATTTTGCAAGACAAAATCCAAACTAAGCTAGAGATGTTGATATTTCCTTCCTTCAAACAGTTGTTTATAGCCCTTCGTAATTACCAAAATTCAGTTAGTATCCCTTGAAGATCCCTTGAAGAGTGAAATTGAAGAAGTTGTCAAAGTTGCAAAAATTGTCACAAAATTTTTCATCTCACGGAAACTCACCTACATAATTTACTTTTGGATTTTTGAACTTGAAACCTAGGCAAATTGAGAGATTCAAATCTGTAGCAGAGGCACCTAAAATTTGCAAGCAAACCCTAACTCAAGACCCATTCGCCCCTAGGCGAATGAGTCCCAGATCAACTTTAGCAACTGAATTTTGGTGATTGGTAAACATCATCCTACCCCTCTCTGATCTATGATCTAATTTTTGGTTCCATCAGTATTGAGCTTAATCTATTAGATCCAAGTTGTAGATTGTATTTTGGAGTTAGTTTACTATTTTTAATTTTTCTCCCCAAAGTGTTGTTTAATCAGGACCCTCGTCCTTGTAAAAAAAGGAAATCTACAGATTCACATCTTGAGTTGACTCACCTAAGGGTTGTAAGTCAATTATTAGTGTGGATCCCATTTCCTAATGAATTGAGTAAGAATAGGTCTCTAATTGGTTCATCAATCCCATTTTGGTGAACTTTACCCATTTTTCTTCATTTCACAAAGAAGTATTGACTTTTCTTTGAGTGCATATATTGATGCTAATTGGGTTGGTAGTATTGATGATAGAAGAAGCACCAGTGGTGGGGCTTTATTTTTGGGAGATAGATTGGTCTCAATTGGTTTAGCAAGAATCATAACTTAGTGTCTTTATCAACAGTAGAAGTGGAGTATATAGTTGCAACATCCTATTGCACGCAAGTGTTGCAGATGAAGCAAACATTGAAGGATATCAAGGTAATGTATGATGAGCCCATTCCTGTTTTGTGTGACAACACAAGTGCCAAAAATATTTTAGAGAGTCCAATTATGCATTCCAAATCCAAGCATATATCAGGTATCACTTCTTGAGAGAGAAGGTTGTAGAGTCTAAAGAAGTAAGATTGGAGTATGTGCCCACAAAGGAACAAGTTGCAAACATATTTACAAAGGCACTTTCAAAGGACACCTTTGAATATCTCAGACGAAAGTTTGAGGTTGTTTTCCCTCCTAACTAGATGCATAGTTGGTGCATCTATCCAGGGGCAGAAATTCAAGACATATTTTTATCCTTGAAATGATGAGGGCTACCTCTCAGGGGGAGTAGGTAAAAAAGAGACTAAGAAGGATGGAAATGTTTGTGTTGATATGGGAAGCTTGTATGTTGTTGTAGGTGTGAGTATAATCATAACATAATCTAAATACACTAGATCTAATAGATCCTAAGTATTACTTAACTAGTTAAGCTACACTCCCAATGAAATACTTGAAAACATAGAACGAAGATGCCATTTAAACATAAACTATTAAGAAATGCATAAAGGTACCTAGTTAAATGACTCAAACCTCATCCCATTGGGGGATTGGTGTTGCATTGATGTGGAATGTCAGCCCTTTCCCAATCCCTAGATTGAAATAAGGTCAAAGATGGGTGTCATTGATGAAAATAAGTTAATATTGATGAAAACTGAGCTAAAGATGCATGAAAAGCTAAAATGGATGCAAGATGGATGAAAGTGAGATGCAAATATGCAACATAACTTTGGTCAAATGAAAGTGGATCCTTTTCTCATAGAAATGAGGAGTATTTAGAGGAGAAAATGGTGAATCAATGGTTAGGATTGGTTTGATCAATCAAGGGATGAGAAGCAATGAGAGGTGAACGCATGGATCGAGGATTCTCATCGATGGATGAGAATGCAAGTTGACATGGATCAAAGAGTTAATCAATGACTCATTGATTCAAAGAACCCTTCCTAAAAATCAAGTTGTTAGGAAGTTTGTTGCAAGAAATTCCCATTCAAATGGAGGAATATTCCCTTGCAAGTGGGAGGGTGAGGGAAATTATAAATTTAGATTATTAAAACAAAGTTTTAATTGTGCAAGATGAGTGAAATTAAGATGATCATTAAATAATTAATTTATTTAATGAAAGGGGGTTAAATGACATTTAATTGAATAATTAAGATTTTTTTAATTAAATGAGAAGAATTTGGCAATTTAATTAAATAATTTGCATTAGCTAATTAAATTAAGATGAAAATTAGTGTGAAAGGGGATGAATTAGCCAAATAATATTGATAATTTGATTAATAGGAGAAAATGATGCATTTAATTAAACAACTAGGACTATTCAATTAAACAGTCGAAAAAGAGGTGAACTTTAGGAAGAAATGGTGTTAGTAATCAGATTCAGATGTGCAATATCAGTCAGGATAATTTTAAGTGTCTACAGTAGGCATAGATGATGACAACTAGCCCTTTTCCCTTGATGTCAAAGGAGGAGAAAATTACATATTAGGCCAGTGTTTCCACCAATGCCAAAAGGGGAGATTGTTGCAGGTGTTGTCATTGATGTCAATAGAATAGAGATTGTTGTCTTAAATCTAAAGGTGTTATCTCTAATTATAATAGAATGGTGGTATGTGATGCAATTAGTGTGTTAATCAGAAGGGTCAGAAATATTATAGTCGCTATCTCTTGATGTAAAACATTGCATAAGAGATGAAAGAAAGCATGAAAGAGTTTCATGTAGTTTGTGGCTCAAGAAGTTGTATTGAAGAAGCTCGAGAGAATGCTCTACTTTCCTCTAAATTTGAAGATAAGTTCTTTCATTTTGGAAGTTAGTCAGATACAATTGTGAAGTATGTATGTTCCTATTTTTAGAACATAGAAATTATCACAAAGGTTTCCAAAGCTAGCAGTGTGAATCTTAACTGTGTTGTTTCAATCCAGAAGGTTAAGAGGAATGCTTTGCATTTCTTTATTATGGATGGTGTGGTCTTGAGGTTTTGAGGATGATTTCAAATTCCCTATATATTCCATCATTTCAAGTTTCAAGTGTTAAGGTGTACCACAAGTATGGTTTTCAATGATCTATCTCAAGACTATGTTTTTTGGGTTTATAAGAGATGTTGGGTCTAGAGTGTTTGTTTGCTTGCACAACATAATATATTTTGAAGTGGTAAAAGGAGTGTATGGGAATGTTTTTGAATATCATTTAATGTTTTTAATGTGATCTGCATGATGTTATTTGGTCTTTACAGTACCGCTTGTGTTTTGGAATTAATACATGGAAGGTTAAGTGTTTGTTGGGCTGACTTGGTATGTTAAGTTGTTTGAGCCAAGTCTTCGTTGCGTGTGCCAACATGGGAATGTTTGCTAAAGTAAAATAGGTCCTTATCTCTTGGCTTGGACAGTATTCAATTTCATTTTCTCATGGATATTTTCAAGTCGACTTTCTTATGGCCATTGCATGTTTCATGTCATATGATTCATTTTGACTGATAAGGAGAATTTTTTTGAAGATTACGAAAGATATAAATGGAAGATCAAGTGTGTGATCAAGTTTTTCATGGAGTGTGTTAGTTGTTCGATACGAAATGTGCCAAAAGCAATGAGTTGAAGGCAGTGTACTATGTCGAAAGTGGTGAGCTAAACACAACAAAGTGTGTGTGAGTATGTGAAGAAGTATTTGAAGTATGCTAAAGGTAGTGAGCCAAAGGTAGCAGTGTATATGTGCGTAAGGAAGTGTATGTGGTGAAGAAAGAGTGCCGAAAGTAGTGAGCTAAAGGTAGCAAAATGCGAGTGTGCCAAAAGCAGTGAGCTAAGGGTAATAGAGGTATTGTGTGTCGTGGTGGTTGTTGATCACTATAATTCATCATGTTTTCTATGTTGAGATTGTAGCCTCCTTTTGTAAGTGTTATACTTTGCAGGGAGATACAAAATTTCTTTGGTTGAAGCCATAAAATTGTGTTGTAGGGACTTGTAGCTTCCTTTGGGTTGCAACCCATAAAACCTATTGTAAATCTTGTAAATCTCACTGTGGCTTTTCTCAAGTGTAGGGTTTTCCATGTAAATTTGGTGTTATGGTTGTGTGCTTGTGCTTTGAATGCTTTATTTGTTAAAGGAAATAGTGAGTTTTAATTGATAAAGTTGAATTGGATTAATTGTGGGATGGGAGTTGTAGCTTTCTTTGGCTTGCAATCCATAAAACATGTAAATCTTGTAAATCTCACTGTGGATTTTCTCAAGTGTAGGGTTTTCCACATAAATTTGGTGTTATGGTTGTGTGCTTGTGCTTTGAATGCTTTATTTTTTTAAGGAAGTAGTGAGTTTTGATTGATAAATTTGAATTGTATTTTTTAGAATTGGCTATGGCTGCCAAGATCTTGAGACCAAATGGAAAGCACAAAGAGAGAGAATGGAATGTGACAAGAATAAACTATATTCTTATCAATATGATTCAATGATATGTTGTGATGTACAATGTAGTACAGACCCCTTGGTTATATAGCCAAGGTGAGATACAAGATGTCATAGGATTATGACAAGTGTCTTAATCATATGACATGAGACAACTAATCACACTTACCTAGGTTTACATGTGTTACAAGTCAAAAGATAAGATAACAACTAATGACAACTAACACCTTGTAGAAATATTCCTTCCTAGGACCTAAGTAAACATGTGTAAATAAGTCCCCTAGTAATGAATGAACTAGGCACAAAACTTTATTTACACCAACACCCCCCCTTAAGTGCAACTTAGGGAGTAGTAGATTATTATGCAAATGACACAAATATGGGTCCCATCTACTAGGTCATGTTAGGTACCCATGTACATATGCAAAGAAATCTCTCACAAACGAAGAAAAGGAGAAAACCCAGTGGGACAAAACTCCTCCCCAAAAGAGAGATGAAATACAAAAAGAAATGCTCTGAATGAAGAATGAGAAGGCCAAAACCCCATGTGAGGAAAAAGACCCCCCATAAGAGACAATTAGAAGAGAGACAAGGCAACCCCCCCTCAATGTTGAGTCTCTTGCAATGATGGTAGAAGTTCAACATTGATGTTGAAGATGATCCAATCTCGTTGAACAACGTTCCTCCCCTTAGGAAGAAAAAAAACCAAGATAGTATGTAGGATTTTAGGAATATAGATGGTGTATGATGTCTCTGAATCATGCTCAAGTGTCTCCATATCGATGCCAAAAGTTGACACACTCCAAACAGGCGTTCTAGGCCACACTGCTGAAGAGGACAATCCAAAATCTAGTAGAGATGAATGTAGAACATGACCCAAAGATAAAGATATCCCCTCTGAAGACAAAGAAGCCTCCTCCAAATGTTGTCCAAAAGTATCCACAATCACGTCAAACTGCAAAGAATGATCATGTAGAGAATGAACAAAAGGGTCAGAGTGTTCCCTCACAACAACTGAAGAAGGAGCATCTTCTTCAAAGAGAAGATGAATGCTATCGATGATGTCTCCCAAATATGTAAGATGAGACTCCACAGACAAGTCTGAAATACCTGTCAAGAAGTCATCCAAAGTAGCCAAATCTAGAAGACAATGTATGTCCTGTTGCATTGAATCACAAGGAGCCAAAACTGTTGAATCACAATTATCGTCAAGTACAATAGTAGAAGATTTTGTCAATGCTGGATTACAAGAGTCTTTAGCCTCAAGATGTTGACTTAGATGAAGAAGATGAACCCTCTAAATCTAGATTAGGAGCCATAAAAGCTGAAGTCTCAATAGATGTCTTTACAGGAGGAGAAGGAGAAGGTTCTGTGTCATCAAAAATACCATACCTTTCCCAATCAACAAGTGTTTTAGTTGTTTTATCAGCAATAGGTCGAAACTCTGCAAGTGGAACAAGACAATCTGCAACAGGATCCTTTGGGAATGGAGGTTCATTCGAGTCTCCATACATCTCCCAAAGTTTGGTCATAAGGTCATGAGAGATCTCAATACCATCAATGGCCATTTGTGTATCAATATCACAACTACAACCAACTAATCCTAGGATATGTTCTGTTTTAATGTCCCACACAACTCTCTTCCATTTTGATGAAGGTTTAGGAACCATTCCATAGATATATGGAAAAAGATTAAGCCACCTACAATGTGTTAGGATTCCATCTTTCCAAGACTTAAAGTTCCATCAATTTAACCTTATTACAACAAGATGCTTTTTGATGCCCATATTGAACTCCTCAATTTAATCAGACAATAGACCAATCAAGAGACACAAGCCAAAAAAGGCACAAGATTACCCCCCCAAATTACTCAATCATGAAACCCCCCAAGCAATATCTAATTTGACACTTTATATTTAGTGCATTTATAGTTGCCATTTGCCGAAAACAACAAAGTGGATTTTGATCTTGGTGCATGCAAATGCCAAAAATAGGCCACAAAATCAAGTAAATTTTTTGGTAAAAAATGATATCAATCTCATCATACCACTGAAAAATACACGAAAAATTATGCACTTTCAAAAAAAATTGCGGCAAAAAATGTTACCGTAGGAGCAAGATATGAGCTCTCAAAGTTCTCAAAATGAGGACGAAGCAACAACACTTGTGAGAATCTGAAATTTCTAGAAAAAATAGACACCAAAACCAAATTCTAAAAGCACCACTTTGAAGAACACAAAAAATTAGTCCAAATAAAAAAAAAATGCTCGAAAAAAGGAGCTTTTATGACTGAGATATTAGCCTTCAAAGTTTGCCTATGAAAACTAGAATGCAAACAGTGAGGGGTAAAAAAATTTCAAATGGGTGCTGACGTCATCGCTGATGCGTGATGATGTCAGAAAAATCACCAATTAAATTTGACGTCCTCCTGAGTGTCAAAAAAGAATATTCCCCTTCCAACAGAATGTGTTGGCTGACGGTATCTCTAACAAAAGCTTCAACATAATTAGAATATTTCGTTCAATGCCGAGGAATCTTGAATTTTGTTGTTGGTTTTTAAAAGAAGTTGGCCGGGTTTTTTAATTTTTGATAATTGGCAGACAAAATGGCCACTGCAAGTGGCCACAGAGACCTCCAGTGGTGTCAGGCCACGTGGCATGAAAGGATGCCCACGATACTCTTCTGCAGGTACAATATTTTGCAGTGGTACAATGTGCATACCACAGACTTTGAATTTTTTTTTCTTTTATTTTGTTTAATAAAAATTTTGAACAAAAAAATATTGAAATATATATATATTTGCTTACAAAAAATTTTAGAAATTTTAAATCAAACAAAATACATATATTTTTTAAAATCATATCGACGACTCGTAATAATGGCGACCTGGGGGGCCATACGGCTCTTTGGGCAATTTTTTTTTGCCTCATCGGACAATTGCTTGGATTTGGACGATTTGGCAGTTGATGTTAGGTTTTTTGGTCCTTTTGGACGTGATGGCAGGGTCGGATTTGATCCAAAATGCTCCAAAAATGCAGCTACTTTCTGGATCTGGCAACCACTCTTCAGCTTCAAACCCTCATAGATTTGGCCTCGTATGTCCGGTTTGGATGAAACAAAAGGAAAAATAAAATTTCTTGAACCTTCCAGACGCAATGGTGAGCTTAGATTTGCACCAAAAAGCTCTGATTTGAACCTTCAATAAAGAGCCAAAATTAGAACACCCCCAAATTTGGTATCTCTTTAGAAAAAGGCTATCCAATGGCACCCAACTCACTTTGATACCATGTTAGAATTGGCTATGGCTGCCAAGATCTTGAGACCAAATGGAAAGCACAAAGAGAGAGAATGGAATGTGACAAGAATAAACTATATTGTTATCAATATGATTCAATGATATGTTGTGACGTACAATGTAGTAGAGACCCCTTGGTTATATAGCCAAGGTGAGATACAAGATGTCATATGATTATGAAAAGTGTCTTAATCATATGACATGAGACAACTAATCACACTTACCTAGGTTCAAATGTGTTACAAGTCAAAAGATAAGATAACAACTAATGACAACTAACACCTTCTAGAAAGATTCCTTCCTAGGACCTAAGTAAACTTAACATGTGTAAATAAGTCCCTTAGTAATGAATGAACTAGGCAGAAGACTTTATTTACACCAATAGGATTAATTGTGGGATATACTAATTCAGCCCCCAGTCTCAGTATTTCTATGTGTTCTAACAAAGTGTGCATATTTTAACATCTTGTCATGATATTTGTGTGGAGGTGATATTTCAATCAATTAAAGCCCCCTCACAAATTTTTATATTTCAATACATGCAAATCAACTCCCTTTTCTTTGACAAGTAGGAGTCTTTTCTAACTAGAGTTGGCATTATAGTAATTAATAAATGTGAAATTCACTGAAATAAAAAAAAAAATTAACATTTAGGGTTTTTAGTTAAGATAAAAATTCATTAAAAAAGTTTTTTAAAAAAAGGGTTTGCACTTATAAATAGAAAAAACTTAGAAAAATAACAATGGTATGTTAATAAAAAGAGATTGAAAATAGCTAAGGTTTATTCCATGAATCTAATTTATGAAAATAAAATGTAGAAGGTAGGTGAAATTAAAAAAGTAATTTTTTTTTTTTTTCAAATTCACTTCAAATTGATAGTGGGCTAGTCTCTTCCATATACACCATAAGCTCCTTTAAATGCATTAGGTGCTACTACAAACCTATCCAAATGGTATTGAATCAATGTTTGTTGCTCAACTTATTTTTTGTTTTTTCAATGACATGTGATTTTGGATCCAATACTTTATTTTTTATCCTCCTTAGAGGTCATTCTAAGTTATTAGATTTTATCTTTTTTATTTTTTCTTTATTTTCCTATTTTTCCCTTTATTTTTCTTCTTGTTCCTATGACCAAGTCTACCCAATGTGATTTGTTGGGTTTGGCAAGTTTGACCAAACTTGTCAAATGTCTAGGTCATGAGTCTTGGACCTTGTTTGGATTTACTTATATTAAGACATGTTGAGTCTCTATGAGTCCCTTTGATTTCTATATACAAAATATTTGTGAAAATAAATTTAAGAAAAAAGTTTATAGAGTATTTTTTTTAGAGAAAATTGGTAGACTTTCATTTAAGCAAAAATGTTATAGGGTTTCACTCATATAGAAAAGTAGATGATTTTTTTACATTTATTTTTGTTAGGTAGTATACAATGTTCAAACATTACAAAAGATTTTTTTTTATATTTTGAGAATAATTACCTCAAAATATTTATGAAGTAGAATTTTTTTTTGAACTAAAGATATTTAGTCAAAATTGTGAGTTAAAAAAGAGTACCAAAAAAATTTATAAATAACAAAACAGTTAAAAAATGTTAATCTAAATAACTGATCAAACTACTTATTCATTATTGTGAGAGCTCAAATCAAAACCTACAATTTTAAAAATTAAAAAGATATACCAACCTCTAACCCAAAATCCCAAAATAAAAAAAATAAAAAAATTATTATAATATAATGCTTGTAAACATACTGAAGATAAATAAGATGAAGATTAAGGAGTCTCTAAATTAGAGAAATAAATGAGACCAAAGACTAAAAAATCGTCACAAAAACATCCAAGGAATCTCTCAATATAGTTCAAACAAGTAGAAGGAATCAAGAACTCAACAAGAAAATAATGACATTTTATGGGAGCATCAAACAATAGATTGAAAAGGGAGAATACAAAAGGAAGAAGATCTACTATATGCATAGAAAAGTTTATAGGGAAGTTACCCAAAGAAACAAGCAATTTTCATAGAAAGGACACTTGCTAGTCTCCGTTATCATACAATAGGGTAGCAACCTACATAACAGGTGAAAAGAGAAGACTTTTCATAAAGAAACAGGGAACCTCTTTATTCAAAAAGAGGTGAAATCTTCAAATCGGAATATAGATTAATTGTTGGCTTGATTTAATTTTAAATATGTTTTACATAATATATAGATTTTAGTTTAAACATCATATTTTAAATTTTATTTTGTTTAAATGATTCATCTCAAATCACATTAATAAATGAGTCCACTTATTAATGAAAGTAAGTCGGGTAAGTGGAAGCAACTTCCTACACTATCCTAAGCAGGAGAGAGTTGCAAAAATTTCTTAAACACCTTGAACTATTACAGATTTAGATGCACATACATATCATAAACAGATAAACAATGAACTCATAACACAAATATTTACGTGGGGAAAACCTTTTCAGGATAAAAACCTCGAACTCCAAAACATAGCCCAATTATATTATTCAACAACAGTTAAACAGTTACAATATAATTGCAGAGTTATGCTCTTGCAGGAGTCTTCACACTTCTTCACAATTTTGGAGTAATTTCGACAACATAATGGTACTTCAATGAAACAACAACATACAACTCCAAAATACAAGTGCTCAATATAAAAGATCTTACAATGCATAAATTATACATTTCTAAAACAACTACCAAAGGCTGAACGTGTAACATGGAAAGTGCCAAAAACACTACAGACTCACAACGGTAAGTTTCCAATTGTCACCACATGCCAATTTGCAAAAATCTGCACTTGCCAAAATAACTGCACCTCGAAAAATCATATTCCATTAAACTCGTCATACAAATATAAAAAACATTTATGCACAACCCCACGTGTAAAAAATAACTTTCCAACTTGAATCTTTATTTGAATAGAAACTGTAAGTTGCAACTCATAAAGACAAAGTGAGAAAATCAACAAATTTTAATATTTAGAAAAATCAAATCTTCAGAAAATAAAAGATTGAGACACCTTCTTTTTCCAAAATTCTCCCACTTGTCGAACACTTTTTAAGAGCCAATGAAAGTAACAAGATTTAACTGCTAGAGGCCGTGGGGCCCATAGACTCCAAACACCATCTGAACTTTTCTATGCTCACTCGCTTTGTCAATGCATCTGCAACATTCGTGAGGGTGTCAACCTTCTCCGAATTCACCTTTCCATCTTCCACCATATCACAAACAAAATGAAATTGAACATCAATATGATTTGTTCTGGCATGGAAAGTAGGATTCTTTGCCAAGAAAATAACACTCTGACTGTCACAACAAATAGTAATATGGACTGCATCAAAACCAATATCAGAACACAAATGCTTAAGCCAAATGGCTTCCTTACAAGCATGAGTAGTTGCCATGTACTCTGCTTATGTCGTGGACAAAGTGACTACAACTTTCCACTTACTCATCCAACTGATTCCACCACCATACATCATGAACACATAACCACACCATACATTGTGAACACATAACCACTGGTGGATCTTCTGTTGTAAATGTCACTTGCCCAATCTGAATCCACATATCCACAAATACTCACTAAGTGTAGAGGTCCAATAGGATAACCATGAAAACATAAAGAATACTTAGAAGTACCCCACAAATATCTAAACACTCTCTTCATTACATCCCAATGTACTCATCCAAGATTAGTCATAAACTGACTAAGGACTCCTACTGCTTGGGCAATGTTTGGCCTCGTACAAACAATAACATACATAAAACTACCAACAACAATCACATATGGTACTCAGGTAATGTCCTCCATCTTAGTAGGAGATTTTGGACAATCCTCCACAGAAAGCTCCGTCCCCTACACTACAAGAATAGCTAACTGTCTACAAGTTGTCATGCTAAACCTCTCCAACATAGTATTCACATACTTGATCTGACTAAACCAAAGCTTTCTATTAGCTCTTGTATAGGCATGAATTTTCACCCCTTACGAAAATTCCCCTTTTACACTTCCTCACCTTAGAAAACCAAATCCAAAGGAAAAATTCTACATCAACAAGTTGCCTTCGTTCCACTTGGCATCCATCGTTTGCGTCGGTAAAAGAATATTTGTCAAAGATTCACGTTTAGCACGCAGATGTCCACGTGACATGCTTATGTCCCTGATGGTTTCCTATGTCTGAAGCTGGCAAAGGCATTACACTTCCTATTGGAAATGATTTGTAATGTCCCTCTTCGACCAACTGACCCAAAAATGCCTTATTCTCCTCACCTCACCTTCAAAAATATTCATTCTTCATGCAACTCAAAGGCCTTTTGGAAATCCTCTAAGAATTCAACTTCATTATCTTGGCATTCTCCACTCTCAACAACAGTTTAGCACTCCATAGCAGCAACAACAACAATCCATCAACTCTGTAAAGCAAGTGTGGAACAATCCATTGCAACAGGGGCTTGAGGTTTTACAACACCTCCCTTCATCACAGTTGAAGCTATGGTGATTTTTCAAGCCTTCTTTCTCCATCGTTGGCTAGTGAGCTCTTGGTGGAGGTGGTAACGTTTCGCTCTCCTTTACGATTTGGTTGAGTAGCTTTATACTGTTTTGTAGTTTTATTCGTGCACTTTCTTTCTTTACTTCTTTATCATACATTTCTTTATCATTTCTATCTTGGTTGTTCGTGGAGGTGGAAACACTGAAATGGGGGTCTGACTGAGGCAGACACCTATACAACCCCCAACAATTTTCCCTCTTACTTGTGTTTAGGTAGACGTGCATTTGGAGCTAGCTGGTGAATGAGAATCTTTGTGAGATTATCTTTGTCACCTTATCCTTCATATACTTTATTATATTCATTTGTATCTTTCCTACTTCATAGTTTTGTTTTGTTCCCTTAGAAGTGACTAGCTAGGATGTTAGCTTGTTTTTTGGCAGTTCTTACTATTTTTTTGGTCCTTTGGTCGTATGGACTCCAGCGCACCTAAGAGATGGCTATGTGTCGCATTGTTGTCCCAAAATCGTTGTTTCCTCCTCAAGCAGAGAGCTCCCTAAGGTATAGTGTTGAACCCAAAAACTGGCTCGCCTAGCCCCAGTTTAGATTTTGGGTCTGAAGAGTGGTTATAGGGCCTTATAGTCCTCATCATTCTTGTCCCTCATTCGAAACATTCCTTTAGAGTGAGGTAAGTTAGGGCAGCCTTCCGCTCTAGGATCTCTATGACCTAGGGTCTTGACGTGGTCGGTCCCCCTCTCTTACATTTTTGGTGAACCCGACATGAACCAACGTCTGTTCATTCATTGGTGTTGAGGATTTTTCCCTTGTACCTTGTGATTGTTGTGCCCTTGAGTGTTATGAAGGTTTATGAGCATCACAACCTAGTCCACAACCTCTGGGTATATTTTTAGGAGAAGTGTGCAACAACTTCTGATGGAAAGGACGAAGGTCACTACAAGTTTCTCGATGGGCCTTATCTCCGGACCTACGATGGGTCTTTTAACTCAAGAGTAGTTGTCAAAGGGCGAGGTAGGATTATTTGATGAGACCAACCACGTCCCCACTCCCCCTACATCTCCTACATCGTTGTCAGTACACGAGTACGAGGCCGTTCACATTCTTGCTGAGTATATTTCTACCATCAACAAGGGACTAGGTGATTTGTAGAATCACTTGGAAAATGACCCAAAGATGGATATGGCTGCTAGGGTTATCAACGAAATAAAATATATGGTTGGGAAAGATCGAACGTGCATAGAACTCCTGGCTAGTCTCTTTAGTCTGACTAAAGCATGTGCTCCCTCAAACAATCCTAACATTGTGCAAGGGGCCACTTTCAAAGATCATGAAAGATAGTTGGGAATTTTGATGCCTCCTACGTCTGTGTACATGGCTGATGTCATCCCCTCGATCAACATCCCCTCTTCCTCTGAGGGATTCGAAACTGTTAGAGTGAACAAAATACCCTTGGGTTTTAGTTTCACCCCTCCTGTCAACTCTAGTGGTGGAGGTTTTGGCAAGTTGAGTGGTGGGGGCTTTGGTAGTGGAGGTGGTCTCGGTGGCAAAAGTGGCAATGGAAGAGGTGGTTTTGGTGGAGGCCATGGTGGTGGCTTCAGAAGTGGAGGTGGCTCTAGTCGAGGCCTGGCTGGTGGTGGTAGCTCCAACAGTGGTCTTGACAGTGGTCACATCAGTGGTTCTGGAGGTGGCTTCGATGGTGGTTCTGGAGGAGGTTCCTCTGGCCCTACATTTTTTAATGACCCTATTATGATCACTCTTTTTTAGAATATGGGTAAGATACAAAGCCAGGTGGAGAGTCTCTCCCAGGCCTCTTCCCAGCCTATCTTTCAACCCTTTTTCTGACATACCCTTTATCAGTAGCAATTTTAAACACTCCTTTCCCTCAAGGAATGGAGATTCCTAAATTTGACAAATATGGTGGCAAAGGGGACCCACAAACACATGTGTTCGCCTTTAATTCCCTATGTATAGATTTCTTCCATCATGATGCATTGATGTCAAAACTATTCCCCCGATCTCTTAAGGATACAACACTCGAATGGTATTGTTCCTTGCCCGATAATTCCATTTTCTCATTTGATCAACTTGTAAACCAATTCCTACAATAGTTCCAAGCTAACATCAGACTGAAGATGACCTTTTTGGATCTCATCTGGTGCAAACATGGAGATAATGAAAAGATTATTGACTTCATCATGCGGTATCAAGCACTTTTCTCACAAATCTTGTATCTGCTGCTTGATTCTGACGTGCAAAAGGTATTCATATGGAACTTACAAAGGCCTTGGCAAGAGAAGTTTTCCCTTATGAAATACCCTTCTTTCATGCATTTGTGTGCAACGCTATGGGAGTATCAACAAACGATAGTTCAGTTCGGAGGATCTTCCTCGCGCTCTTGTTCTAAAGGAAAATCCATTGTATCAATCTCTAGGAAAGGCAAGGCTGTTGCGAATGTAGTAGCCGCTACGAATGATAACGACCTCAGGTGTAATCGAAAGTTCACAAAGTTAGCAGAATCATATTCTTCCATCTTGTAGAAGTTTCTAAAGGATAAGATCATAACTTTGGAGAACCCTAAGCCTCTTAAAGAACCCTTTCCTAGTGGGTATGATCCAAATACATTCTATCAGTACCATTGAGTTAATGGACATGATACCGAACGCTGTATGCGCTTGCATCATGAGATACAGGACCGCATCGAGGATGATACTATATGTCTTGATGAAAGTAAACAAAATACGAATAAATTGGAGGCGAAAGAAAATAATGAATTGTAGATATACATGGACCCGTTTCTGTCACGCTCTTCCAACATGATTATCGATCCATCCAATTGTACTACTCGCCTCCAATTTATGGATACTCGCCTTTGGTAGCCCGTAGGGGATATTCATTAGACCACTTTTGGCCCGCCCCAGTTGGTCTGCTTCCTCCAAGAACAAACCTACTTTACAAAAACTATGTGAAGTATAAGACAGGGGGCAAGGGACTTCCGAAATTCGCTCTTTTGATAGTACAATAGCTGATTATCTCCCCTTCTCAAAAAGGGAAAGAGAAGCTCCCCTATTCTCAGGATGGCTCTCCTCCTCCTCTTTCAAGAGAAGAGTTTTGGATGAATATGCCTAGTTTTTATCCGTTAAGTCCGATGATGCCACCTTGACGCAAACCTAAGATTAGGATATCAAACCTCCCTACTAAACCACATGGACCTTGGTACTATTTGTATGGCAGGAGAAAAGGCCCCCTTGGGGAATCTTCTATGTCTCGACCTCCGTGGCCTCCTACCGCTTATGCTTCCAAAGCGGTAAACAGGAAGAGGCCTGCTTCCAAGGCATTAGAATCGACTCCCCCCACTGCTTCTCAGCCTACTCCTGCTTCCATTCAAGAGCCTGTCCCTCCACTGGAAACAACTGTGGACACTCCCATGGCTAAGCAGGAGCCTTTTGTTCCTTCACAACCTCCGGTCTCTAGCTCGAAGAGTCATAGAACCTACCTTGCGTGTGAGCACAAGCGCCGACAAAAGGTTCTCATGACTAAGCAGACCACCTTATAGAGGAAGGAAGAGGAGATGACTACCCCTGTATTAGGGCCTCCTATTGTGTCCTCCTCTCTCCTCCTCTCTACTTCCCTTCAATCTAACTCTACATCGCTTCCGGCTTTCGTTGTGAGTACAAATGCGCCTGACCCTAAAAAGGTGCAGGTGTTCATCGCTCCTTCGGTGGAGCCACCTTTGTTGATGTCCCTTCCAGATGTCCCGCCTTTCTCGGAACCTATAGATATGCCGAACACTTTGGTGGTATCTATTGTATTTTTCTCTTCCTCCTCTTCCTCTGCACCTCTCGCCTCGTTTGTGGGGAGTTCGTGTCCCCTGACGAAGCAGAAGGTGGAGAGTGGTCCTTCCAACAATGGAGGACATAAGAGGAGTCCACCTTCCCCAAAAGGTGGTCCTACAATGACTTGTTATGTCTTAGTGATGAAACAAGTCCCGACTTCCCTTGAGTTTGTCACCGCTTTTGAATCACTCAGTGAGCCTAGCGGTGAATATTAGGCATAGTGCTCTCCGTCCGTTGAGGTCAAACATGGAACTCTTGTAAAGTGCATGTTTAACTCTTTGGATGAAGTTCTAGCCTTGTCAATGATCTTCGCAAAGTCATTGAACTTAGCTCCACAAGAGCTTAGTGGAGGGGACCTTTTGGGGCCTTCTTCCTTAGCTCTTTTTGCGAGAGGGTTAGAAGCACCTCCTCTTAACATTCCACCACTAGAGGCTCATCCTCCTTCCCCCTATGATGATCTAGAGTGGGAAGCAGACAAGGTCTCTTGGTCGATCAGTGTTAGGGGGAGGCCCCTTCTTTATCTTTAGAGTAGATGAGTGAGTGTGTGTTGTTATGTGTTCCCCTGTGATCGTGCTATCTGTGCCTGGATGACCCCTGCCACCCTTGTTGGTGCTTGGATACAGGTGTAGTTTTTGTGTTGTAAACCTTCTTCTATATGTATCATCATTCTTCCATGTTTGTGATTGATTTTGACAAAATTGGGGACAATGCAAAGCGTTGGGGGAATTTTGGCTTCCCTTCCATGTTGACCCAATTTTTTAATTTTTACTTTGTCTTCTCATGCATTCTTCACATGGTCTGATATAGTAGGGGGTTGATGACAGTTCATCTTATATACTATTAAATTATACTTATATACATATATATATTTTTACTTTGTCTTCTCAAGCATTCTTCACATGGTTTGATATAGCAGGGGGGTGATGACAGTTCATCTTATATACTATTAAATGGCATCCTATTCCCAACAAGAACTTATCATATATATATATATATATTGAGTAGTTCTTGTTGAGAATAGGATGCCATTTAATTGTAATCCTAAACATATTTCATGTATCTCCTAAGTCCTTGGAAAGTGTTCCCCAACACTAGGATTAGAAAGAGATTAAATTCGAATGAAATGAACATGTAAATTGACATTTGTAATTATTCCTAAATGATAGGAACATGTGAGGGCATCCAAGAAGAGCTCCTACAAAATAGGAGCACATGGGGCGCCCACATGGAAGGTGGAACCCACCTTGAGTTTAGTTAACTTTTTGGAGAAAGATAACACTTCAGTATTGCATGTAAATATCCTAGAAGTTAGGAATTGATATTTACATGAGTGGAGTTCGGTTAAGTTTAGTTTAGTATCAGTTCAATTCAGTTATGGTTCAGTTATCTTTAGTTTCATGTTAGTTGACTTCAATTGAGTTGAGTTGCATGCTAATGACTTGAGTTTCATGACATATAACAAGTGGCTACATTCAGTTAAGTGGGGATGATCAATCATGCATTATGTTTGCATTAATTGGTGGAGAGATATGTTTCAATTAACTAAGATTGACTTGGACCCACCTTGGGTGCCAAAGTTGAGATCTTGGAGTTAACACCTTTGCATGAGAAGATATTCACAAGGTTGAGTTAAGTGGGGCCCATTCTTGGGTGCCAACTTTGAGGAGAAGATTACAAGATATCTTCAAAACCAACAATCAGTTAAGACTTTAGTTTGGAACACCCAAATTGATGAAGGACTTGGTTTGACATTGTTTTTCACAGAAGAACTCTACTTGCACAAGAATGGCATGGATATTTGTGAGGAGCTTTATCCTCTTGTAATTGTCAACTCTTTGGAGTTTACAATGTTCACAATTGTTTATTTATTGCAGCAAGTTGAAGAGAGTTCAAGAGAGTACTTTTGTGAAGCATGGCATGGGATGTGTGGATTCATGCTTGGACACATGAGAGTTTATTGCAAGTTGTGAAGAAGAATTGTTGAAGGAAAAAGAAGCATCTCAAGCAAGGATTGATAAAGAATTATTGTAATCTCGTTCTAATGTTAAATAATACAAGCACTATTGATTCTAGTGGTGGATTTTTTTCCTGAAAGGTTTTTTCCACGTATATGTTGTGTCACTTCTATCCTTTGGTCTTATTCTTCTACAATCTCATGTCTACTTCTATAATTGGTAAAATGAATCTAAACAAATAACCATATACAAAGAAATTGTAACAAAAAACACTTAATTAGATCTACAATCTCATAGTTTTACAAAGTATTAAGCTACATAATTACCTCCATTTTCAATAGTTTTGACCTCGAAATATCAGGCTACCCCTATGCCCTATGTTTATGTTCATTTCTCTTTTGCTCTTTTCTTATCTTTCTCTCTTCTTTTCTTGAGTTTTCCCTTTCATGTGTGACAACGCCAATTCTACAAGACTTTAATTTTCAGAAAATGCATTTGTTGTTAACGAATCTTTTCTTGAGAATCTTCATAAATTTTTTTCAAAAGAATCTCATTCTCAACTTGAAACCATAAAGGAACGTGTTTCCTTCATCATGAGTTCGCAAAGAAAGAACTTGAGAACTTTCCTTTGAGGTGGGAGCAGCTTTGATCTTCCCCTCGTGAGGGGGCATTTTCTTCCTTTTGAATTCCTTGATGAAGTGAACATCTTTCGAAAGTATTCCTTGATGACGAATTGATTCGAGAAAAAAACATCTCTTCCACACTTTTAAACAACATGTCCCTTGAGTGGACCCCTTTCTTTATGCCAGGTTCTTGAGGGAGCCCTTTGAAAGCTTTCCAATCTATTGACGGTTTGTGTGACTGTCTGCTTACTTGCCTGCGTGGCCGCTTTCAGGCATGTTCTATCTGTGGGTAAACATATCGCTTTGCAGGTGCACCTGTGAAGCCGCTTTCTGACTCTACAAAGTCCCCTTCCTTGGGTTTCCTCCATGTGAGAGATCTTGGGGGATACCTCCTTGCAAGTCTACGAGTCTGTAGAGCGCTTCTTCTGAGCTTCCTCCATGCGATCTAGATCTTGGGGGTCACTCCACTGCAAGTCTACGGTCTATAGGGTGCTTTCTTTGGGTCTCCTCCATGTGAGAGATCTTGGAGGACACCTTCCCTGGGGTCTACAGGTCTATAGGGCACTCTTTCCATCTTTCCTTCATGTGAGAGATCTTGGAGGACACCTTCCCTGCAGGTTTGGAGGTATGTAGGGCTCTTTCTTTGGATTTCCATCATGTGAGAGATCTTGGAGGACGCCTTCCTTATAGGTCTGCGGGTCTGTAAGGAACTTTTCTTAGTATCCTTCATGTGAGACATCTTGGAGGACACCTCCCTTGCAAGTATGTGGGTCTGCAAGGAACCTTTCTCAATTTCCTTCATGTGAGAGATCTTGGAGGACACTTTCCTTGTAGGTCTATGGGCCTGTGAGGCGCTTACTTCTTGGGGATTCCTTCATGTGAGAGATCTTGGTGGTCACCTCCTTGCAGGTTTGCAGGCCTGTAAGACGCTTTTGATCTACAATTTCATAGTTCTACGGGGCTATGAAGTCCTTTTCCTACCCTGCACTTTCGAGCTCGCCAGATTGCAGTCTGCTTCCTTGACAATTCAGGTATACATTTCTAACCCTACTACCTTTCTAATCTACTTTACCGAAGCACTCATCAGTATTTGTGCTTGTTAAAGTGGGGGAAAAATGTATAGGCGCGAATTTGTACCCCTTAAGTTGCCTTTGTTCCACTTGGCATTCGTCTTTTGCATTGGTAGAAGAATATTTGTTAGAGATGCGTGTGCGGCACGTAGACATCCACGCAGTGCGCTTACGTCCCTAACATATTCTTGTGTCTGAAGCTGGCAGAGGCATTACACTTCCTATTAGGAATGATTTGTTATGTCCCTCTTTGACCAATCAACTCGAAAATACCTTGTTCTCCTTATCTCACCTTCAAAAATATTCATTCTTCATGCAACTCAATCCCTTTTGGAAATCCTCTAAGCATTCAACTTCATTCTCTTGGCATTCTCCACTCTCAACAATAGTTTATCACTCCATACCAGTAGCAACAACACTCCATCAACTTCGTAAAGAAAGTGTGGAACAAGCCATTGCAGTAGGGGTATGAGGTTTTGCAACACCTCCCTTCATCATAGTTGAGGTTGTGGTGATTGTTCAATCCTTCTTTCTCCATCATTGGCTAGTGAGCTCTTGGTGGAGGTGGTAATGTTTCTCTCCTCTTCTTTACAATTTGGTTGAGTAGCTTTATACTATTTTGTAGTGTTATTCGTTCACTTTCTTTCTTTACTTATTTATCATACATTTCTCTATCATTGTTATCTTGGTTTTCCATGGAGGTGGAAACACCGAAAGGGGGGTCTAACTGAGGTAGACCCTTATATAGCCCCCAACAATTTTCCCTCTTTCTTGTGTGTAGTTGGACGTGCATTTGGAGCTAGCTGGCGAACGAGCATCTTTGTGAGATTATCTTTGTCACCTTAGCCTTCATATACTTTATCATATTCATTTGTATCTTTCCTACTTCATAGTTTTGTTTTGTTCCCTTAGAAGTGACTAGCTAGGCCGTCAACTTATTTTCTAGCAGTTCTTACTATGTTTTTGGTCCTCTAGTCGTACGGACGCCATCACCCTTGAGAGATGCCAGTGTGTCGTGCTATCATCCTGGAACTGCACTTTCATCCTCGGGTAGAGAGCTACTTGAGGTACAATGTTGAACCCAAAAACCAGCTAGATTAGCCCTAGTTTAGATTTTGGGTTTGAAGAGTGGTTGCAGGACTTTTAGTCCTCATCATTCTCGTCCCTCATTCAAAAAATTCCTTTAGAGTGAGGTAAGTTAAGGCAGCCTTCTACTCTTAGCTCTCTGTAACCTAGGGCCTTGATGCAGTCGGTCCCCCCTATTATAGCTCTGTCTTTTCTGATCTCCATCCCCAAACTATACCTCGTTGCACCTAGATCCTTTATCTCAAACTATGCTGACAACTAAGACTCAAATATAAAATCAAACTTTTACCATTCCTAAAAAACAACATATCATCTACATATAATGCAATTATGAGAATGCGATCATTATCATATTTGTAATAAACATAATGGTCAGATTTAGATCTCAAAAATCCCAGTGACAACACATAGGTATTGAACTTCTGGTACCACATTCTAGGAGACTACTTAAGACCATACAAAGACTTTTCATTTTGTAAACCAAATTTTCTTTACCTTTAACCATGAAATGCTCTAGCTATGACATATAAATTTCTTCCTCCAAGTCACCATGAAGGAACGTTGTCTTCACATCCATTTGTTCCACTTCTAGATCATACATTGTTGCAAGTAATAACAGGAACTAGATAGATGTCAGCTTCACAACAGGAGAGAAAATCTTAACATAGTCAATTCCCTCCACCTGAGAATATCCCTTAGTGACCAACCATGCCTTATGCTTCTCAACACTGCCATTTGGACCAGATTTTCTCTTGAACACCCATTTACATCCAATAGGTTTCTATCCTTCAGGCAAAGGTACCAAATCCCATGTATCATTTTTCTTCAATGTAGCCATTTCTTCATCCATGGCTTTCATCCAAGAATCTGCATCACTCATATCCATAGCCTCTCTAACAGTCCTAGGCTCATCAGTATTAGCAATCAAAGCAAAAATGCAACTAGAATCCAACAAAGAATAACCAAATCTTTCAGGTGAATATCCAAACCTATCAGGTTGTTGCCTATCTCTGGTAGATCTCCTGGATTGCTGATGTTGAGGTTCTTCTTCTTCTTCAAAATTTTTAGAGCTTCTCAAACTCTCCTCATCACTAGGTTCAATATGAATACGTAGTTCTTCTTTCGTCGAAGTAAGTGGAACTTGAACTACCTCCTTTTGTTTCTCCTCTTTCTCTGGTTGTAGCTCAACTGTGGAAGGTTTTATCTCTCAAAAAATCACACTTTAGCTATAGAGAAACTTTTGGGCCACTGGATCACAAAGCTTGTACCCCTTCACACCGACACCATAGCTGATGAAGATACATTTAACTACTATGTTCTCCAACTTAGACCTCTTCTCAATCAGAACATGAGTGTAAGCTTGACAACCAAATACTATGTGATTTTTCATCAAAGGATTTTTACCAAACCACGCCTCCATGGGTGTCTTATCAACAAGAGTTGATGTAGGAGATCTGTTGATTAAATAACATGCAATGGCTACTACTTCAACCCATAAATTCTGCTCAAGGCCAACATCATTCAACATACTCCTAGCCCTCTCCATCAATGTCTTGTTCATCCTCTCTGCAACTCCATTTTGTTGTGGGGTGTATGGAGTTGTCTTATGTCTCTCAATCCCATGCTCTTTACAGAACTTGTCAAACTCTATTGAACAAAACTCATTGCCATTGTCAGTCCTCAAACATTTAATCTTTCTACTAGTTTGATTTTCTACCAAGGCTTTAAACTCCTTAAATCAACTAAAGACTTTAGCTTTTCTTTTGAGAAAATAAACGAATGTCCTTCTACTATAATCATCTATGAAAGAACAAAATATACAGATTTTGATGAGGGAACATTCACAGGACCAAACACATCTGCGTGAACATAATCCAAAACCTCATAAGACTTGTGACAACTAGAGTGAAAAGTAACATGGTGTTGTTTTCCATAAATACAATATTCACAAAAGTCAAACTCGAGATTACAATCATCAAGGCCTTCAACAAGGCTCTTAGATTTTAGGGATCTAAGACCCTTCTCACCAATGTGACCAAGTCGTTGATTCCATAGCATTGTCTTCTCTATATGAAGCTTCATTTCCATGGAATGAGCACCCTTAGGTACCCAAAATGCACGACCATCAGATGTAGCTACTACAATTTTTTCTACTCGATCTGATAGTGAGGATGAAGAATCCAAAGATTTCTTCTTTGGTTTTTCAAAAGAACTATTGCACTGAATCATGCATGCATCCAAGTTGAAAAAGGTGCCAATCTAAACACCCTTACCCAAAACCATAGCTCCTCTTGTCATCTTACATCCTCCATTTGAGAAAAAAACTTGCACTCTCGCATCATTCAATTTACTCACATAAAGTAGGTTTCATGCCAAACCCGAGATATGCAATACACCATCAATAGATCCCCTAGTTCATCTATTGAAGATAAAAATCCTTATGAGATGTGGTTAGGTAAGAAACCTAGTGTTGGATCTTTGGTTATGAGGCTTTTGTTCACGTGCCCCAAGAAAAGCGATCTAAATTGGATCTTAAAGCACATAAATGCATATTCATAGGTTATGGTAAAAATGTAAAAGGATACAAGCTTTGGAATCCACTAAGAAGAAAACTTTTTTTATCTAGAGATGTTATTTTCAGGGAATTTAGAGCTTATTCAGGAGAAGAACAACCAAAGGAAAAGGATACTTCTTGAACAGTGCATTTTGAGACAAATACTGAGAAGCAACAAGATGCACATGTTGAAGAACAAGTGGATGAATTGCACGAATAGAGTTCAAAGAGTTATTTTGAAATAGAGGCTCAAGATGAGCATATTGAGGAACAAGAAGAAACTCCTTTAAGGAGATCCACAAGACAACAAAATACCGTTGATAGGTATAGCCCACCTAATTTTTGTTGTATTTTTGCTTTAATGAGTACTAATGATGAACCCAATTCTTACAGGGAAGCTTTGTCCTCAGACGAGAACAAGCTTTGGTCACAAGCTATGCATGAGGAAATGGAATCCTTGGATACTTGTGACATATGGGATCTTGAGAGTTTTCCCAAAGATAGAAAGGCCAATGGTTGTAAATGGATCTTTAAAAAGAAGATTGGTGCAGATGGTAATCTCGAAAGGTACAAGGCTAGATTAGTAGCCAAGGGCTACTCCCAGAGAGAGGGAGTTGACTTTAATGAAATCTTCTCTCCTTTTGCTAAATTAACTTCTATTAGATTATTTTTATCCATTACTACTGCTTATGATTTTGAAATTGAGCAAATGGATGTGAAAACTGCTTTTTTGCATGGGAATCTTGATGAGTAGATTTATATGAAGCAACCTGAAGGTTTTGTTGTAAAAGGAAAAGAAGAATTGGTTTGCAGGTTAAAGAGATCTTTATATGGATTGAAACAGTCACCCATAATGTGGTACCAGAAGTTTGATGCTTTCGCATTAAAAATTGGTTATGTTAGGAGTGAGGAAGATCATTGTGTTTACATAAAAATTATTGATGCTCAACTTTTAATTATTATCTTGTATGTTGATGACATGTTTATTGGTAACAACAAGGTAATGATCAGAGAATTGAAAGCACAACTCTCGAACACATTTGAGATGAAAGATCTAGGGGCTGAAAAATATATCCTTGGTATGGAGATCAGTAGAGATAGAGGTAACAGAAAGCTTTGCTTAATTCAAAGCAATTATGTTGATGCTATTTTGAAAAGGTTTAATATGCAGGATAGTAAACTGGTTAATATTCCTTTACTAGTTGGCACGAAGTGAAGTTTAGATATGAGTCCTAAATCTGATCTTGATTTTGAAGAAATGTCTGAAATTTCGTATGCTAGTGCAATTGGTAGTTTAATGTATGCAATGGTCTGTATGAGACCAGATATAGCACAAGCAGTGGGAGTTCTTAGTAGGTTTATGTCTAACCCTGTTAAAGAACATTGGACTTATGTTAAGAAGGTGTTTAGATATTTACGAGGGACTTTAGATTACTGTTTAGTTTATCATGGTTCTAATAATATTGATATTATGAATAGATCATTGGACATATAGGGCTTTGTTGATTCAAATTGGGCAGGAGATCTAGACAGTCCGAGGTCGACAAGTGGTTATGTGTACACTTTGTTTGGAGTTGTAGTTAGTTGGATGAGTAAGAGGCAGCCCACAGTTGCTTTGTCCACCACAAAGCAGAGTACATGGCTGCCACACATGCCTCTAAAGATGTAGTTTGGTTACAAAGACTTGGGTCAGGTATTGGTTTTAATTGCAAGCAAGTCAGGCTTGAATGTGATAGTCAGAGTGCTATTTGTTTAGCCAAAAATCCTATGTATCATGCTCGTACTAAACATGTAGATGTTCAGTATCACTTTGTGCGAGAAATGGTTGAGAGTGGGAAAGTATTAATTGAAAAAGTTGACACTTTGATTAATGTTGCAGATTATCTTAGGAAGCCAATTCCTACAGATAAGTTCTCATCGTGCAAGAAGGCCATTGGCCTTGAGTCCTATACTTGATTTAAATTTATTATTCATTGTTTAGAATAATTGCAATGTATAATGTCAAGTGGGAGAATGTTGGAAATAGGATGCCATTTAATTGCAAATCCTAAACATTAATTATTTCATGTATCTCCTAGATTCTTGGAATGTGTTCAACAACACTAAGAATAGGATGAGATTAATATTTGATGAAATAATCATGATTATTGACATTTGTAATTAATTCTAAATGTAAGGAGCATGTGAGGGAGTCCATAGTGAGTTCCTAAATAATAGGGGCACATGGGGCACCCACATGGTGAGGTGACACTCACCTTGTGTTCAATTAACTATACGAAGTAACAGTTAACACTTCTAAATGCATGTAAAGATCCTAGGAGTTAGGGTTTGATGTTTGCATGCATGAAGTTCAGTTTAGTTCAATTCAGTTTAGTTTAGTTTAGTTCAGTTTAGAATCAGTTTAGTTTAGTTCAGTTCAGTTATGGTTTAGTTGTCTTCAATTAGTTTCATTTGTATGTTAGTTAACTTTAGTTAACTTGGAATGCATGGCTAATAACATTGAGTTGTATGGTAGATAATAGGGACTACCTCCAGTTAACAGGGGATGACCATTCTTGCATGAATGGTGTTGAGTAAATGTTTCAATTAACAAGAAATCACTTGGAGCCAACTTGGGCGCCCAAGATGCTTTCTTGGAATTAACTCCAATGCATGATAAGATATTTATGAAGGCTCTATTAAGTGGGACCCTCTTTAAGGTGCCATCTTTGAGGAAGAGCTTTGTAATTATCACCGAAGTGAAGGATGAGTTGTAGCTTTAGTTTGGGATGCCCAAATAGGTAAAGCACATGTTCTAAGCTTTGTTCTTCACAGTAGAACTCAACTTGAAGTAATATGGCGTACCTTTCTTAAGGGTTGAGCTTGCGCATTGTAATTATCACCTTTTGGAGATTACAAGGTTGCATATTGTCTTTATATCTCATTCAAGTTGTAGAGAGTTTTCATAATTGTTATTGCAAGGTGTGAAGAAGATTGGTAAAGATAGAAGAAGAATTCTCAAGCAAGAATTGAAGCTATTGTAATTCAGAGATTGAATAATAGAATAATTCTTGGTGGAGTTTTTTCCCGAAAGGGTTTCTCCATGGTACATCTTGTGTAATCTTTCTAATATCCTGTCTAGTTCTTCTATCAATTTTTTTCTACATTCTACTATAGTAAAATGGATTAATCAAGATAATCACCCACAAAGAATATATGTAACAAAGAAAAAACTTACTTAGATCAGCAATATTAAAGTTTTACAGAGTATTAAGCTAAGAAAACATCTCATTTTTTAACAATCTTTAGGTGAGAGTCATCACCTAGATACACCTTCCCATCGTCATATTCTTCATACTTTGAAAACCAACCTCTATGCAGAGAGGTCATGTGGAAAGAAGCACCCGAGTCAATCAACCACACATCTTCTAATGCATGCGTTGCCAAAGTTGCGACAAATGCATCTGCGTCATTTAGAGAGGATTTATCAGAGTTGAAATTTAAGAAACTCTTTTTGAATTTTTTTCTCTTCCTTGCACTCTTTTTTGAAACAACTAGATTTGTTGCAATTCCAACACTCGAAGTTTGCAGCGTTAAACTTCTCCCTTTCGGTTCCACTGAAATAGAGATCAGCTCAAAAAACCCTTCAAACCCAACAACAGAATCAAAGTTAGTCAGACTCCGATACCAACTAAAAGTAAGCGGGGTAAGCAGAAGTAGCTTCCTATACTAACCTAAGTAGGAGAGAGTTGCAAAAATTTCTTAAACACTTTTAACAGTGTTACAAATTTAGATGCACATGCATATCATAAACAGATAAACAATGAACTCATAACACAAAGATTTACATGGGGAAAACCCTTTCGGGAGAAAAACCCCACACTCCAAAACACAACCCAATTATTTTATTCAGCAATAGTTAAACAGTTACAATATAATTGTAGAGCTATACTCTTGTAGGAGTCTTCACACTTCTTCACAATTTTGGAGTAATTTCGGCAGCAAAACAATACTTCAATAAAACAACAACATACAACTCCAAAATACAAGTGCTCAATACATAAGATCTTACAATGCATAAATTATACATTTCTAAAACAACTGCCAAAGGTTGAACGTGCAACATGGAAAGCACCAAAAAACTACAAACGCACAATAGTAAGTTTCCAATTGTCACCACATGCCAATCTACAAAAATCTGCACTTTCCAAAATAACTGCACCTCAAAAATTTACATTCCATGTAAACTCAATACGGAAATAGAAAAAATATTTATGCACAACTCTACCTATAAAAAACAACTTTCCAACTTGACTCTTCATCCGAATAGAAACTGCAACTTGCAACTCACAAAGATAGAGTGAGAAAATCAACAACTTTTAATATTTTAAAAAATTAAATCTTCAAAAAAATCAAAGGTTGAGACACCTTCTTTTTCCAACAATTAATATAATTTCTAACAAAACAAAACATAAAATGCTTTTTAAGCTTTCTTCACATATACCCCATCTGATTGAGTTCTTCAACATTCCTTAAGTCTGAGCATATATTGAAAAGGTGGCAAAAGCATTTGATCAAACATATGGCAATGATAAGGAAAAGTTGGGGTATACCTTAAGAACGAATTTTTTTAATATTCATGTATGTTAGACCATGGAATTATAAGAAACAAAGCTTACAGTCATACTAGAATGACGATAAACAAATACTAAAACCAACACCAAAAACACAATAATTCAAATAATATCATACGGATATATGATACCAAAGAGCTATGGTATATGATATCTCACATTTTCAAAATGTATTGATGATATCATAGAAGAAAACTTTGTTTCTTCATTTATTTTTTAGATGTATAATGTACTAGGCATATGTATTTCCATCAAGTAGAATTGGAGTTGGCGCCACCCTTCCTACCATGGTAAGTAGGGTCTGGTCCTAATTGAAACAACCCTTTTGAAGTACGATGACGATCAAACAATTATGAGTACAATCAGGTCCTCCTGGAACGTCTCAATTGTAATAAGAATCAATAGTCAGTCCTCCACCAAGACAAAGATTAGATTCTGTTGGAACATCAAATTTTATTGGAACATCTCTTTTAGAATAAGTTGGGGGAAGAAGAGAAGGTCTAGAAGGAACCAATAATTCAGAACTTTGTCCATCATGATGAGCTTCAGAGGAAACAAGCTATCTTGAATGAGCATGGGTATTTTGTCTTAAATCTGCATTATAGAATCAACCTGAAAACATCAAAGAGTGCTCTAGGGAAAGATAAAATGTTGAAACATTAGTAATTTACCTCTTGTCATAACTGTACGTCTTACTGCTCGTGTTGGTACAGGTTGAAACGCCATCAAGAGCAGTGCTATGAAAAGAGAGTATAATATAATTTTATTCATGATTCTCCAAGTGTGAAAGTACCTACTCTGTAAAAGCAAGTGAATTTCCTTGCATGATGTTCATTTCCTTTATAGAAAAACCCTTGAGAGTTGAGACAATTTAGAGCTAGTGCAGTACTTGATTCTGAACGACAGGTTCTGAATTTTAATATGATTTTGGAAATTTCTTTGCTGTATTTGAAGTTCATTTTCTCCAACGCTAAGAGAATTTAGAAATTTATTTTTTAACTTTAAAGGCCTTCTATTTATCTAAACTGGATCCATTATAAATTTATTCTCAAGAATCTGAGAACGTAACTTGAGTATTATTTTAGGAGTATAAAATGAGATAACTTTAACTTCCTAAATTCCACTCATATTTCATGATATATAAAATTAGCGATTGTGTGGTTAAAAAGGTGTAATTTGGTTGTGTCGATAGATAATTTGTTAATCATAATCTATTATTATTTTTATACATTGCATATTAAGTATACTTTTTAATAAATTTATTTCTCATTGTAAATTGTGAGTTATTTAAGAGAAAAAATGAAAGTGAATGTCTACCATATGATATGGTGTATTTATATTTTACTTTTTTAATTCGGACTAAGAGAAAATACATTATTACAAAATATGCAAGCTTTTCTTGTTCTTAGAAATGTTATTATTTCATAAATAAAAATTTATGTATACTGACATTAGTGAGGATAGTCATCCAAGGAAAGACATAAATCCCTACCACATGTCTCATTCCATGTCTTGAATACACACTATGCAGTTCTCCCTCTGTTCTATTTCAAGTGAGATGAAATTTAATATTTCCAACTAACCTCTAGTGGATCCTAATGCAAGAGCATCCAAGGGCATAAGAGAAATCTTCCACCACAAAAAAAATCCATTAAAATAACATAAAATATTCCACCACAATTTCATATGTCATCTTGTCATTGAAAATGTTTGTCCATCATGGATCCTTCAATGACATCCAAATCTCAAGAGATTCTAATAACTAAAAACACATATATTAGTTTGTTGACATTTCAATTCGCACCTCTGGAATGCGGATTAGAAACAGACAGCCATGCACAGATAAATTGCTCTTCAAATTTGGAGGGGAACTTCCCTTTTTGTTGATTATGCTTAAATAAATTAAACTAAACTACTTGCCAATCTTTTTGTTCTCAGCTAAGAGCACAAGGTTATAAAACTCTAGCACTATAGCTGAGGAATTCTCTTTTTGAACTTCAACTACGACTAAGCCTACTCTAATGATGCTTTTAACAACTCAAGTAAACTCAGAGCTTGAGAGTTAAAAGTAAACAAGGAATGATCTTGACACAGATACTTAAACAAACTTTCTCAACGCACACTTGAAGACTCATTGTACTTTTCAATGCAAGCTAAAATAAAGATTTTATAAGCATTTAACATATAAAAAAAAACTTAAGACAGTAGATCAAAGCAGCAAAGCAGGTATAATTTCAAATAACGATTACACTTTTGGGATAGTAGGATTGTAGCAATAATAGGCTTAAGTTTAGCGATCAAACCAGAATACACAAGATATACAATTACACATGAAATGAACAATATCTTGCAACAAAAGGTATGCATGCAAGCTTGCTCTTACACTAAGTGAACATGAATTGAATAACAACTTGCAGGAAAAAGAGGCTCAACAATTTACTACTACCCTTATTTATACACAAGCAAGTAGTAGGGAACCCTAAAATCTCCTTGCTTTTACAACAAGACTTGCCAACTTGCACTTGCTTTATTTCAAGACAACTAACAACCTGCTAAAAGAAAAAGAAAAAGATACATGAAAAGTGCCAACTATTACAACTTGATTTTTTCTCTCTCACAAAGAATAGATAATCATGAGATAAGAATAGCAAGAAAACTCAGAAAAAACATCGAGTTAACTGCTGCTTTAAATCTATCTTTGGAGATCTTTCTTATCGTGATAAGATAACTCATCCATTGGTATTTTGGGAAAGTATATCTACCAAAAAGTTGGTAACTGCCTCATTGTTTGGAGCATTGATACTATCTAAGGCAATATTTCGCTTTTCTAGGATTTCCTCACCTTCTGCAATCAAACTTAGAAAATCTTTGACATCTTCCATTGCTTTATCAAGTCTTGCTAATTTCAGAGTCGGCTCTGCAATTGGAATATATCATCTTGCTTCAACATATCTTTTTTACCCTATGTGTGACCATCTTTTGACATTCCTTTGTTTCTTTTGCAACTTTCATACTTATGACACTTCTCCTGATTTTACAATGGAAGAGTATTGTACAACTCTTTTGCAATACTTGTCCTTTTGCTCATACCACACTCTTTCACGTTCTTCGAAGTTAAGATGATGTTTTCTATCCATGGAGGATTGAAAAGCACTTCTCAACGTCGTCTGGCCTGAGGCTGCAAACAACCCACCCATATGTTTCTTGGTTCTGAATTCCATGGGAGAGTACTACATGCTGAAAAACTCAAATTTTAACTATAAACTCGACTATGCTCGGACAAGTTTTGCATAAAAGCTAAAAATAGCTTGTTGATTTTTTCTCTTTAAAAGGCATATTTATCCAAAAATAATTTGACATATGGGTTTTGTAAATAATCTTGAAGTGAAGAGACCCAGATCATCCAATTTTGGAAAATGTTGATGGCTGATTGAAAAAGCAGAAACCCTAAATTTTTTAGGATTTTCCTGAAAAAAGTTGAGTTGGGTATTGTGTAGAATCACGTTTCAGAGAGACCCAGTTGATCAGATTTTGGAAAAACTAAGGGTTTCTCGAAAAATCGTGAAAAAAAGCAAGTTCTTCAAAATTTTAAAATTTTCTAAAGTTGTAGAGAATCAAAAACCAAGCTAACCCAGATTGATGAAAATTGAAAAAGATGACCCCCTTCTAAAAAGTGATGCCTTGAAAAATTGAAGCATGAAAAAGTGAGCATCTATGCAACTTGATCTTGAAAATAGAAGAACTATGAAAAAGCACCACGTTTTGGCCTTCAAATCTTGATATGAAGAAAATTGTATGTTTCCTCCTCTGGACGCTAAGCCGCAAAAAGTGAATAATGAATGCCAAAGCCCCCTTAAATAGGTTTTGAGGATATAAAAATGCTTTATTCTCCAGCTTTAAATCTCTGAAGCCAATCCTGAGGCTGATACGTCAAATGTGGACGCTATTTGGAATGGTGAAAGATGAAATTTGGAAATTTCACTAAGGCATTGAACTTTGGGTGCCCTTCTTGAAATTTTCAACTTTTTGATTGATAAAATGCATCCCTTCGATCTTCGATTTCGAATGCCCGATGAATCTTATGAACTGACTAATTGATCCATTGCAAAGCCTGATGAATTATGGAAATAATGTTTTGGAAACTGCATCTAATAAAAAAATCATCTATGCCCTCAAAATCTTGGGCGCCCCTGGCTACCTAGGGCGCCTTTACTATCCAGAGAGCCATTTTTAAGTGATTTTCAATTTCTCAACTTTGACCTTCCATGATTTGTCCTCCATTTGATCTACAACTGCTGGTAATTGACGAATTTGATGATATGGCTGAGATATCCATTGGATATCCTGAGAAATCTCGAAGGAGATGAGCATATTTGTAAACCCTAACAACATTTTCTGATCCTCCAAAACCCTAGGCACCCCTGACTACCTGGACACCCAAAGTTCCTAGAATTCTAGAATATTTTTAATGTTTTTTAAAACTTCTAGTTTGTTCCTTTGTCAAGACTTCTTTGTTCGATTTGATATTCTGGCTAACTGATTAATCTGATGGACTTGCTGATAAACTCACTATGAAGCCGGAAGGATTCTACACAACACTACCTAGAAAGCACAAACCCTAATTCTAATTTTTGAGGCCTTTAAAAGATGGGCACCCCTGGCTAACAGGGGCACCTTTATTGGTAAGAGTTAGTCATTTTTATCATTTTTCCAACTTTTCCCTTTGTTCTTTGTTCCTCGCTCCGTGCTCAGCAGATGTTGCATTTACATCACATTGGAGATTGAAAAATATTTGAAGGCACAAAATCTCAAGCACCTTGACTAGGTAGGGGTGCTTGAACTCTCCAGATAGCGAAATTTTCACCATTTTCAAGAATTTCCAACATCTTGGGCCCTTCATTCTCTATTTCACGAGCATCATTTGTCATTTCCTGATTTGTGCACTGCTCGAGACCTTGAATCTGACACTTGGTAGTTGAGCATTCTCCACTAATGACCTCAAAGCTCCTATTTTAGCTTCTGAAAAAACAAAATAGACCCACCAGAGTGATAGGCTGTTGTTAGGTCCCATTACTTTAGAATAAAATATTCAAATTGTCAACTGGGTAGTGTTCAAGGCAATCTGCAATAGAAGAGTTTTGGAGTATCTCCCTCAGGTTCCTTAACTTTTTAAGAACAACTTTAAATTAATTCTAACTTCAAACTGTTTAACTATCAAACTGAAAAGTAATCTATTCCTAAGAAAACAGAAAATGCTTGAACTGTAAACATGAGTATACTAATTTAGAAAGCATAATAACTAAGTTAAACAAACATAGAATCAATTTAAACTAAGAAACTGATTATAAGAACAGAAAAGCTTATAACAATTCATAAAACATTCTCTTAACAGTCAAAACTCCAACAGTAAGTAACAGCGACTACGGAAGTTGAAAGGATAACAAATACCTCAAAACTAAGATTTCATATTAGTGAATTTAAATAACTCTCTACAAAACATTAATATAACAAAAGAAAACACTTATCTACTCCTGTCGAGTGGCCAGCTCGTGGGACAACACATTCATTCTCAGCTCACTTCCACAGCTATTTCAGAAATATCTCTATTAAACATAGTTATCATCCATAACTCATAACTCAGAATTTCAGATAACAATCTCTTTATTTATAAACTTTTGGAAAAACATTCTCTCAGCATAACATTACTTTTCACTGTATATGTTACTTCCAGCGACTGTATCTTTTATAGAGAAACTATAACTACATGCTATATTTTAGCTGGTATAGATAACCACTGAAAAATATCTAAAACAGATCTACATATAACTTGTCTATCCTATTACACAACATTTAAGGGGCTCAAGTCGAGCCATAAAGTCTTTTATTCAAAAGATAACGGAAATAACATCTTTTAAGAACAACAACATTTTCGGTACATCATCCTGAAGTTCCGGAGCATACTTCCAGCATATATCTCGAACTGTTCTGGAGCACGTGCCAGCTGGATACTTTAATTTGCAACTTGGTTGACCGATTATTATCTACAAAAATACTTAAAACAACCCATTAAATCTGTATTGGCACATTACTTTAAGAAATCAAAAGAAATAAAGTTTATACAAGTTCTTACTAAAATTAAGCAATTATTTCAAGTCTAAAATTTAATTAATTGGCAGAGGATAGAGATTTGCTTATATGAAGCAGGTCTTTGTGGTATATTTATGATGAGGTTATTTTTACCTCATCACAGAGAAAAATTGATCTTCTGACGATTTTGACTGGACTAGCCTAATGAGGAAGTATTTTTAACCAATAAAAATTAGTTTGAACCCTAGAAGCCAAAAAAAATCTATTTTTAGAAAATTTTGCCAACATCCATTTGAGAAGAAACCCAAAAAAACCCAGAAAAAGTCTAATTTTAGAAACTTTCTATTTTTAGAAAATTTCCTAAAATTTAGGGCTGAAAAACTGAGATCTGGGTTTTGTAGACAAGGTCGCTCTAAGTAGACCCAAATCATTAGATTTTGAAAATTTCAATTTTTGACCAAAATGCATGACATGCAAAATCCCATTTTTTTGACCTTTTTGGACAGTTTCTAACAAGACTTTTACCATTTTTACAAAATGCCTAAGTGTAGCAATTTTTTTAATTTGGGGTACAACATAGTTCACGATCATTGTTGGGTACAATAGAGTAATAAATCAACTTTTAGTTACATTATCTAAGGTTTGCACCAACTTCTCAAAGTTTGTGACAACTAAGGAACTCATCACAAGGTACATACAACCCAAAAGATCTTATGCTATGGACCGCACCAATATTCATTGATCCATCATTATCACTTTTATTCTATAAGATGTGCCTACACACTTCATAAGTCATTGAGCTTTGTGTCATGTTGTGGTTGATTGAGATCACTCCTATGATTGAAAGCCACTATACAAATACTCTTGGAGATCATAGAAAGCAACAAATAAAGTAAGACAAAGCTGGATGGTATTTTGTTACAATATAGTTTATGTTGTGTAACTAGTACATTATTATCAAAAGACTAAGGCCTAGCATGTTGGAAGCCTATTGTGGTAGATTGAAATATTGTTATTGTAGCATCGAAAATTGTCACCCTTGGCAATTTCACATTAGGTTTAGCTCCCCCCATATGTGCTTGGACCTAATTATACATTAATTACAATTTTTATAAACATCTTCAAAAAATCAAAAATGGGAAATCAAATTATGCATTTAATATTTTTCCCCTGACATGTTTGATCCCTAAAAAGCAAGAATCTAGTATAGGGCACACTGCACCCTAGACCAACATTTTTGGCTCTAAATTTGAATATGTTGGTGTACATAATTTATTGTTTGAATTTCCAATTTCAATTGTTAGCTATCGATATTTATTTTCAAAAAATTAGAAGATTTGCATATAAATACAAAGTATTTTCACTATTTTAATCCTAGAAGCATAATTAAAGAAGTCTATTTGAGCAAACTAAGTATCTTAAGAGAATTCAAGAGCAGAATTATCAAGATTACTGCAAAATTTCATCATTCAAGCATCATATCATATGTTATGTGAGAATGTATTCATGTTTGCATGTATTTTATTTATGTGTACTAACAATTGTAGGTGATCAAATCAATTTAAGTCAAGCAACAATTGATCCTTGAAGGTGATGAGTGTGACTTCAGTCCATCAAGGAGATCAGATCTAAGTGATGAGTTGTAGCAAGGTTTTCAATTAATTACTTATTCATTAATTAGCCTCTATCCAACCAAGGATACACTCTCTTTTATCATAATTTTCCATTGTGGAGATAAAAAACCAATATAGGGTTTGAATTAGGCAAATCCCCTATATGACACAACCCTTCCTTTTCTTTTGTGTGTGTAGGCTATATATCTTAAGTGAGTTGAAGGAAGATCGAAGGGTATTTGTTCATTCATGCATCAAAACCATACAAGTTGAAAAGTCATAAAATCTATATTTTATCACTACCAGGCAAAGTTCTAACAATAACACTTGGAAGATAGAAGCTATAGACTAGTGACCTCAAGCTTGTACTTTTAGATCTAGTAAAAAGGGAGGATAGTCCAGGGCACATTGTACCCTAGACCTACAAAATCAAGCTCAAATTTATATCTCAGGTGCATTTGTGTTTGCCCTTTACATTTTTTGAATTCAATTTTGACTATCTACATTTAATTATTAGAAATCATAACAAACTACTACATTTTCATAGTTTGTACATGATTATCCCATTACATCATTCAAAATTAGTCAATCAACAATCCATCACCAACATCACATCACATTATTTTCCCACAAGGATTAGAACCCTTATCCATAATTCTGAATCTTTCTATTAGGTTTTATAGTCAAGAAGATTTGAGAATATTTCTAATCCTTGAAACCAAAAATTGGGTAGAGTGTGGTCTATACCCTAGATCCCTTTTCCCAAATCAAATAGTTATGACTACAAAAGATAAAATAAATAATTATTATTACACTATTGCATTGAGTTTTTTCATGTACTTGTTTATTGGATGCATGGTTGGATAATCCTTCATTAGACCCTTCGAGCTTGATTGCATTAAGTGGTATCAAAGCTTGGTTGGTATAGCTTTTTTAATGAGTTTGATAAAAATAAAGAGCACACCATATAAGCTTCATGTTCTTTTATACTTTTTAGAAATTAAATAGTGATATCTAATAGTAGAAAAGTATTGGATACAGATCTCTACTTGTAAGCAAAGCATCAAATTGAGGTAGCCCCTAAGAAACTTGTAAATAGAGTTCTAACTATGAGATAGTTTACTAGGTTCATTATGGACAAACCATTGACTTGAGCTATTTTACACCAAACCTAAGATGTTTCCATAAAGAGAACATGGTATTGTTAGTGTCATTGGGAGAATAGAAGAGATGTTTGAGATGGTGAAAGATATTTAAAATGTGGAAGGATTCTTTTAAAGAAGATCACAAAAGAAACCATTGAACCCTAGAAATGATGAAAAAGATGAGGAACAAGGCCTTATTGAGAAAAGTGAAAGTTAATACTTGAGAAGGAAGAAATAATGTTGAAAACTATAACAAGTATTGGTAAAAAAACTGTCTAACTTAGATTTTATCAATTATTTTGGTAGGTTAAATCCTAAGAACTAATAGATTGGATAACTAATTTAGTAGAACACTTTGAGTATATAAATACTGATAATCTAGATAGAGTGACATTTGTTAAAACTAAGTTAAAGGGTCATCCTACTATTTAGTAGAAGGAATTCCAACTCAATATAAATAATAAAGATACACCAAGCATTGGGAGAGGGGACATAATGGTGAAGACAGTGGAATCTAAGTTCTTGCACAATCCAAAGTAGAGAAATATGACTATGAAGGACTATACTAAGGAGTAATATTGGCTAACAATATATTTAGGATGCCATGATAAGGGAGCAAAGAAAGTGGAAGGGTACATAAATGGATTGAGATAATCAATTTAGGAATATTTGATAGCAAAGAAAGTGAAAGGGTAAATAAATGGATTGAGAGAATCAATTTAGGGTGTGTTAAGAATGTTAAATGTCTAGATAAAAGAGGAAGCATATTAGATGGTCCTTATCATAGAAAGTAAATTTAACCAAAGATTTGGAGAAAGGAAAATTTGGCAAAGAGGTAGAGAAGGGAGATTCTAGGAGAATAGATTACACCTCAATGATAGGAGAACATATGTAGAGGATCCTAAGATTAATAACCCATATTGTAAGGAAGGAGGAGGAAATAATTATTAATACAACAATAGACATGGCAAAAATTCATACCATAATGACATAGTTGATGGATATTAGAGACATAGGAGAAGAAATGGTAGAGGTGATAGGAGACCCTTTAGAGGAATCTATTTCAAAGTGGAGAAGGACACTAATTGTTTGAATGCCACCAAATTTTAAAAAAACCTTAGAAAGGGAATTGAACATAGCACATAGCCTTGGTACCTCATCATGCTTCCTCTCATTGTCTTGTGCCTCTTGTATTTGGTATGATCTTATTTACTTGAACACATATGAACACATTTCTCTCACTACCCAATAGTTCTCTAGCATGGATTCTTCCTGAAACCTTTTCTCATATCCTTGTATGCATTCTCTCTACCCTATATTCTCTACTACACCTTCTCTTATCTATCTACATACTAATAATTCATGGCCCCTTATTTATCATTGGTTCACTGTTAACTTCCCCCCTCTTGTCTCTTATCCTCTCTCTTTGTATCACTAAGTGATTATTTCCTTGACTATCTATATGCCTAGAATACTACCTCTCATAACTCTTGTACAACCTTCTAGAAACTTCTCCTTCTACACATCATCTTTCACGAATCCCACCCAAAATCTCTAGAAATTTTAACTACAACTACACTTGATATCCTTTATTGACATGCCATTAATGTTGGATATTCTTATATCTAGTCAAATTCCATTAAATCATATGCAATCATTCTCCCATGTGATTGAACCTTTAGTAATATTGAAAGTGTGGTTGAATATCTTTACCTATTTGGTACTAGTCTTATATCTTTTTCATCATCCTTGAATCCATAAATGTATCACTATTTAAAATCCACAACTTTATTTATATGAACTCAATTCCTACCACTCATCTTGGGAATTAAATTTTAATATCCCATCATGTATATCCATTCACCTTGATACAAAAAGTTGCACATCAAATATTTGATTTTTTTGTTCATTTATCTAATGGCCTCCTCTATGCTCTCACAACACCCCTTTGCTAGCAAATTATTCATGTGGTCACTTTCTTGCCCAAATTGGCCTTCCAAATACTCACCACCACTCACATTTCTTATAAGATCCTTGTATCTCCATGACCCTTCTTTTACTACCATTATGTTACTCAACCATCTTCCTACGATCTCTCAGGGTCTTTCTCAATCCTTTTGTGCACCTTGTCAACCAACAACTAGCTCCATGACCACTATCCACTCATTCATGTAACCAATGATTTTGTAGAACTTACAAACTCTTCCTATAGATGGACCCTCATTCAAACCATCAACACCACCTTTATCTCACCTTTATCTCTTCCTCCAAGTACCTCATTTGCAACCTCTTATTTAGTCACCATTCTTCTACACTCCTAATCACTAATGTCTTGTAATTTTCAACTTTCCATACAAGCACTCCTATAATGCTCCTTTGTTTCATATGCAACTATAACATCATCACTCCTCATGAATTACAATCACCTACAACATCAACCTCAATGTTATCCTCAAACCACGAAAACCTCCTTATTATTGCTAGTGCACTAAATCTAATAGTTCTATTACTACAAGTTAATATTTACTCTCCCTTTGCTACAAGTGCTTTAACCTACGGCTACAAGTGGCCACCTCCTTTTCTATAAGTGCATTTTACACCATGAGAACTCCTTCACAAGTGGCTAGAAGTGGAAACTTGGAATAGTTGCAGCTACATGATTACCTCCAAATGACCACTTCCACACCTCTAGCCCATGCCAACTCAAATGCTTGAGGATGCTAGTACATTAAAATTTCTAGGTACAATATATGTGAACACCTACTCACATGATAGGACTATTTGGAGTCCTCTTATTCTTTCTTCTAGCACCTTGCTAGAACCAATGTACTTCTATGCTACTACTTTTGGCCTCATAACTACTACACTCTCATGAGCTTACACCTACTATAGCCCAATATATTCCTTTGAGTGCTTCTGCTTTTTATGATTCCTCTTCTCCTGGTGGTCTTTGACCACATTCAATTGTCTACCTCTACTTGTATTATTCTTCTCCTCTCATATGCAACCTTCTTCATCTATATCTCCATGTAACATTGAAGCAAAACATGAAATACTAGAAAATAAATGTCAAAATTGAAACAAACAAATATTATTGTACTAAATAATAAAATTTCATTACTGTTACCAACTCAACATTTTTTGAATGTTTCATGCTTGCCAATCAACGTGTGTCGTCAAGTCACCCCCTATAGATCACAATAGTAGAGATCATGTGAAAAGCTCCTTTTATGACCTCATTATAGCTCCATTGAGAAAGCCAATTTCCTCATCATCAAGTTTCTTTAGCAAATGTTATCAATCATTTCACGATGTCTAAGTGTTTGTGATCACAGTTGCAACTAATTAAACTCACGTCTCCCAAAAAATAAATATAAGTTTTAGGTTTACTATTTTCTTGAAGTTTTCTATAAAGAAATGGAATGAATATACATATATGAACGTGATATGGTTACAATTGCTTTGATCATGAGTTATCATTTAATGAAAAGCAATGAAATGCGTGTCGGATACTGATGCTAGTCATAGAACTAGCATAAAATGTGGAATGAACACCAACCCATTATCTAATATAATGAAAGAAGTTTTGCATAATGTTCATCGATACATTCACTTAGTTTCGAAACACATATCAAGGTCCACTACTGCACGCGATTATTGAAATCCAGACATGCAAGAGAACATCGTAGCATGAAGTCAATAAGCGTTTGTTAAAAGCATAAACTTTGTTTCGAAATTGATTTAGTTGTGGATGGCACTCAAAAATCTGATGAAGAACAAAGCAAAGTTTATCTTTGATGATATTAAGATAACATTGCATGCAAAAGCCACCAAGCTCCCATTCTACACGTCCGATGAAAGTCGTCTATGTCTGCAGGCGTTATAAGTGCCATCTCGAACTGATTTATCAATAAGAAAGCATGGTTTCTAATTTGATAATAAGAAAGTGTTATTACAAACGGCAGGCGTAAACTCCAACTTCCACGCCTCCTGCCAGCATTCTACCCTGCTCGTGCCAATTGAGAGCTCTAGAAACGTAATGGAAATGGAGATTTTATTTCAGATATTATAGTTGCATGCCCATGTCAAGATATGCATACAAAAGTGGAAGGATTGACAAGGCGTACAAGTTGTTTAACTAGATGCCCCAGAGGTATGTCATCTCATGGAATGCAATGATCTCTAGATATGCTTATGGATTTTGAAAAGGTCTATTAAATCTTTCAAACAAATGAAAATCATACGTGTGAAGAAAAATTCCATTATTTTTGTTGGTGTCTTTCCTTGCCCACGCCAAAGGAGTTTCAGAATTCGTTGCAGACCTCCATCACAAAATATTGTGATTTAAAATGCTCTGCTATACATGTATGCGAGATGAGAAAGAGTACAATAGGTGTAAACTATTGAAATCCCACGTTTTCTCTTTGCATGTGTGAATGACAAGATGGATTTCATCACGATATGTAACTTTTTGCCAGCCCCTCTCATATATGCGTAGAAATTTTTATTTTAATTGAAGAATTACCATGGCTATGGTGATGAATGCATTGTAAAATAACAAGAAGAAGAGGTCATGAGATAGAAGTATCGACTGTTAGAGTTCTTGTCAGTTCTAGAATCCACACTTCTTCAAATTATTGATATAAAATTCTTGTAGGATTTTTGGAAGACAATGGGGCAAGGCAAAAGATCATTGATTGCAAAAAAAATATATTTGAGAGCAGGTTCGCTCATGTTGTTGGCTTCCCTGCAGTAGTTCAATGTCCCGATTTGGTCTTAGAGTGCATGAAAGGTTATAACCTTGAAATTAGAGAGGTCAAAATCATAGATGACAAACCGGTGGCTAGACTGAATGGTGATGTTTTTATTGTGTCTATCAGAGATCAGTTTGCCAGCATAGACACAAAGGTTGTGCATCATTATTTCACTAAGAAGAAAAGACAATGCCTCTACACCATAGCAAGGAATTAGTTACTTGTATCGAAAGGAGGAAAATATCAATTGTGAAAGGTTCTTCATAGATCTCACTTCGTTAAAGATGTCTCCAATATAATTATTTTATTTCAGAGGTTGATGGGAAATGAGAATTCAAATGATTTCGAAAAGTGGATGTATCTCTTCATTGTTATCATATGCACTAGAAACCAATTTATTGATTGGGTAAGTATTATTAGTAACAAGTTGTATGATCCAGGATCCAAGACTAGAGCCAATCTGAAGAGAAAAGTGGAGTCTTCGCCTCAGGAGATCCAGGATCTAAAAAAGGTGACCAAGGAGATGTACAACCTTGAAGCTGAGGTTGTTGAAACTTTAAAGTCCTTAGCTTAGCTTTGGTTGTGTTTGGTGCTGGCTTTTTGTTGGCTTTTTGTCATTCCTTGGCTGGTAGCTGTTATCCTCTATTGCTTCTTTTTCTGTGTTGCAGCTTTCCTTTTTTTGTGTACTCTGAAGGCATATCTTTTTCAAGCTTGTAAAATCTGTGGCTTCAGGTCCCTGTAAAACCCGTTTTTTCCTTTATCAAAAACAAGTTGCATGATCAATTGACTCACTTTGAGTTGAACCAACATTTTTATATGTCTTCTTACCTCTTTTATGCAATCATAAATATGAAGGCGTGGTCAAGACTTAACACTAGAGGAGTGTACGATAATATACACAAATTCATGACTTTTATCCTCAATTGAAGATAGAATAGTTATAAAAGTTTTTAAAGATTAAATGATGCATTCACAATGTTAAGTACTTCAAGGGAACAAGTTAGACTTAGCCTATCTCTAGAATCAACAAGCCTTACCTTTAAAACTATGAAATTTATTCCATCCAATTTCTAAGATTCACTTACTTACAAGTTGGGGGATTTTATGGTTATCCATATAAGGTACCAAAGTATGTGGATGATAAGCTCATCTTGATAGAACTCTGTAGATAAATTGGTGTGCTTATAAAAGTAAAGAGAAAAATAAAATAGGTGTTCCTTTTCCCATTGGCCTTGCCACTACATATAAAAATCTTCCTAGACAATACTCAAAACATTGAGTGATCATCAGTGAAATTAAATTTATACTTTTACACCATGAGGTTTTTCTTTGATAGTAAAGCTTACATAAAAATTAATTTGAATGCTGGTGTTTAGTATTTCTATTTTCTAGAGATTGAAGACTTATGAGAGGATTATGAAGTTTGAAAAAAAGATTGGTTGCGATTTACTCTTGAAAAATTAAAGAATTCAAACTAGGTTTGGATATTGAAGGGATTGAAGATAATGAGTCACATGTGATTGATCCTCTTTATTTTGAAAAGATTCAAACACAATCCCTATCACCCATCAATTGGGAAAATGAATCTAAATCAAATATCTTGATGAAAGAACATCTCATATTCTTAGAAGGTTAGAAGATTGGGTGAAGAGGAAAGTCACTGAGGCAACAACTACCAAGCCTTCAAGTAAAGATGATTCCTCAAGGAAGAGAAATGATAAGAAAGAAGGATCTTCTTCTTCTCTTTCTCAAGCTTCTCCTTCGATTACTAACTCTCAAAAATATGTCCAAGGAGGGAGTGATGATCAAGATCCTTTCAGAAAGAAGAGTTTTAAGAATCCATGTAGAGATATCCAAATTTGAAAAAGGAGAAACTAAAAATGAAAGATAAATCACTCACTCCTAAACAAGAAGAAGGTGAAGAGATGGAGTCTACATATCCCAAAGATTATTCTTGTAATAATGAGCACCCGCCAACCATTTCTCCTTACTTTCTTATTACATCTCCTCCTCATAACTTATCTCATTCCCCTCCCATGGCATAACCTTTTCCTTTTCCCCATGTGAATGAATTCTCTAATAATATTATTTCTCTATTTTTCCTTCTTTCACCTGTCTCACTTGAACTCCATCATCTACAAAAATCCTAGAATTTCAAGATCCCTCCTCTTGGTTGCAACAGTGTTTGTTGAAGAAAATAAAATTCACTCAAACAATTATTCCTAAATTTGATGTTATTAATCTAGAAAGGTTAAGGTCACATCAAGATTAAGAGTAGATTCTTCATCAAGAGATATGTATGGTGAAGTAGTAAAATTTATTTAAGAGAATAACATAGATGAAGCAACATAGCTAAATCCAATAGATCAATAAGATAGATCTTGGCCCTTCAACTCATGAAGGTGATATTCAGAATTTCCAAGTGTCGACTACCAAATTGATGGGAAGGACAAAAAAGAAGAGAAATGCACAAAGGATAAAAAAAAAAAAACTACAAAGTTTTACTTCATATCTTTTATCCATTGAAGATACTTCTACTCTACCTCTAGATGTAGTTATTACTCCTATACATTCCACTTTTGAAAGAAAAGTTAAAAAAGAGGTCATTCAAAAGGATTGCAAATATAAATCATATTAGAAAGTGACTAAAATGGGTAGAATTTTTTATATCAAATAGACTAACTTTAGATGATTTAAAAAGAAAAGAAAATATACATGATGAAGCATAAATAAAAAAAAGGGGGTTGAAAGAGAGATAAAAACATCAATTTAAAAGAAGAATTATTATAACAAGTAATTATAAAGGATCTCACAAAAATGGCTAAAATTGATATTGACATATTGATTACCGAGAAAATATTCTCAAGAATGAAAAAGAATCAACCCAAGTCCTAGATTTATGTTGTAGAATGAAAGTTGTTGACTATCAAGCAAACCTCAACAAAGCTAAAAAAACATTTTTGGAAACTTTTGAGCAAGTAAAAATAAAAATTAAAGTTGGTTTCTTATCAATAAACTCTAATATGTAATAGTGAAGTACATGAAACTCGGTCTATGGATGCCCTGGACACTATCAATAAAAGCTTCAAAAATATAGTTGGCATAGAGTTATTCAATAAACAAGTCTTCAACATGAAATTGATGAAGATGCTAAGTAGTATTTATGTTGCTCTTGGTGTATGTATTAGTCATTTACCCAAGTACTATCATGATTTAGATAATATTCAAAATGGTCAATCTACTTGGAGACTTTGAATGACTAATGAACATATTATTCCAAAGTGCAAGTTCATTGCTCTAGCTATTAAGTTATTTCAAGCATACACAACAAATCCATGTCTTCATCAACAACAATCCTCAATACTAGTGACATGTCTTGAAAAAAATTCAAAGATGGAACAGATGAAGACATGGAAAAAAGCCTCAATAAGACCAATTATTTGGTATTTTTCTCAAAAGATATAAGTTTCATGTTTCTTTTTTGGAAAAGTAATTTGTGTCACTTATTATATTTAGAAATTAGAAAATAAACTTTATTTCTAGAAAATTTCAATGAAATATAACCAAAATAAAAGTTTATTTTAATTCTATTTATTTCATGAAGCAGTTATGAAGTATTTATAAACTAGTTACAAGGTATTTACAGGGAGGAAGCCTATATATATACAAGGTTGTTTGCTATTGTAAAGGACTTTTTGGCTCTCACAATTTTGTACAAGGGTAACTTTGGAGTTATACATTTTAGAAAGAAATAGAAAATGCTTTGATTGTGGTGTTATCTAGTGTCCTAAATGTGTGTCATTATTGGTTTTTCATATGTTAGATTGATAATAGTCATTGCATTACTTAGTCTTATTTGTGAAATCAATCAATCTTCAGAATTAATACATATTATGCAATCGACATAAAGTAACACAACCATATCTTAGTGTCTTGATTTAAATGTGTTGAAATTACCTATTTCTTCTTGCATTGAGATTTGGAATTTTTCTTTCATTACTATTGTATATAAAAACATATATTTTGTTGTAATATTTATCATATAAGTTTAAGAACGTAGTTTTTGAATTTTTTGGTGAAACCCTTGTTAATAAATTTAAGAAAATTCCAATCATTATTTATATTTTTTTGGTTAGGGTTTTCAAACCATCTTTCTTGTTAGATTTTTCTCCTTTATGTACTTTTAGGTAAAAGTACTCAAAAAAAATAAAAACCCCCATCATATGAGAGAGTTGCTCGTCTAATGTAGAGGAAATTTGTTAATCAATAACAACTTATATTCATTAGGTACATCAAATAAAAGTATTTTGTACAAAGTTGGATGTACGTGGTGCTATTATCTTCTTTATTCAATTTTAAAACTATGGCTATAAGTGTAGATATTGGTTTGTAATATCCTAGAAACCTCTTCAAAAAATCATTGGCATATTTTTTAACTAATAAAAATTATATCAGTTTTTTGGATCACTTCAGTTCCTAGAAAATATTTCATTGATCCCCAATTTGGTCCTCTTAAACTCTTTCTACATTAAACTAATATGAATAAATTATGCAGTCAAGTTCTGAGGATCATATCAAACTACCCATTCTCGCAACCTACATACACATTCCACAAAAACACTTACGCAATGCAGTCTGCCAAAAAATAAAAATAAAAATATTCCTTGATAATTAACTACATGTAGTAGTGAACAACATGCAAGACAAATTATTTTTAATTCCACAACAAATATTTCATCCTATATCCTACAACTCTTCTCACAACAATTCTTCATATCCCATCCACTATTACAATCTTGTTGTCAAACTCTAGGGACCTTCACACTCTTCATTACTAGGATAAACAAAGTTTTTCCTAACCTATATTTTTCCTCTCTCACTCATTTTATCAATAGAGAGTTTTTGAAACTAAGAGAGACCCTCCTTATATAAAAATAATAAAACATATATGGTGCTTACATCTTGACAAAAATATTTTGTTTCCTATCAAGTTAGCAAGAGAAGATATTAATGAAAGGTGTCAGCACCAAGAACAAGGCCAAACAATCCACATAGCCACTAACAAAGAAGACACAACTTCATGATTTAAATGGTTAAGAGATAGAATAAAATATCTCACGTGACCAAGAAAGAATAGCATCAAATATTTGGAAGATTTATAAGGTTAATTGATAGCAAAAATAAATGCCATGAACCCAAGGAGAAGTCATGAACAAATCACCCAATTTAATAGAATTCACAATCCTTATTTAATTAACTATATGAATTCACTTCCTTTTGATATTAATCTCATGGATTAATTGAATCATCACTACAAAGGATAGAAAAATATTAAAATCTCTTCTCATTTGGAAGTTGACAATTGGCCAAAATATGTTTGCAAAATATATCAAAATAATAAATGATTATTTATTACATAAAGTAATGATAATCATTATCTAATCAATTCCAAGTATAAATCAATAATAGAATGCATGTAAATCTTCATATTTGGTGTTACAGCACACGACCTTGGCATAAAAATTTAAAAACGACACCTGTAATGCTCCTAAAGCAACATTCATGAGTTATCTATAGCAAAAAATAAATAAACATTGAAGAAAAATTCACACGACACAAAAATCTAATTCACTCCCTACTCTTTGGTATGACGTAGGAAACACTTCGGCTACCACTTTTGTCCAACACTTGTTGGAGTTGATAGTGAACCCCACAACTCCCAATGATCCTCTGCAACCAAAATGCCTATCACAAACAAGAGATCAAAGCAACTAATTTGCTATGCAACTAAGAGAGAAAAGATTGATTCTAGAAAAAGTAACTGATATGTGCAATATATTAATCTAAATTGAATGAATACTATAGGTGGAGACCACTGAACCCAAAATCACCATCTGCAACAAAAAATCCTTCACAATGCATGAGAGAAGCACATGCTATTTCACCAAAGTGAATGTAAACTGAGATACTGTAAAATACATACAATACATGATTTTTAAAGCCATAAAAAAGGTGACAAGTAAACAACTATCGATATGGGAAATAAAACCATTAAAATAATTATCCCTAAATTAAACTTAACACTAACACTCCCCCTTAAGTGCAAACTTAGGGAGAATTATTATGCAAAATGAAGATGCAATATGGGTCCCATCTACACAACCATGTTAGGTACCCATTTACAATGCAAAAAAGAATCTCTCACAATCAGAGAAAAGGAGGAAAACCTTGTGGGAAAACCCCCTCTCCAAAAGAGAGAAAAAAAAAAAAGATGCATGGATGGAGGACTCAAGAACACCCCCAAGGACTACATACATCATATATATACAATTAGTTATCCCCCCATGGGAAGGAAAAAGGGAGATATTATATATCCCCATAATGAAGAAGCTCCAATGTCGATGAAATATGCCTAAAAACAAAAGATGATCCAATGCCTACAAGCAACTCCTTTCCCCTTGGGAAGAAACAAGTCAACCAAAAGAAGCCACTCCATATCTAGCTAAAAAGAGGAAGTCTCCAAATAGAGTAATCCACCACATAATCATGATAAAAAAAAAACCAAGAATTTATGTGACAAATCAAGTGAAGGCTCATCAATGTTAATCTCCAAAGACAATCTAGATGTATCAACAACCATGTTGGAACTGTCATCAAAGAGGAGAGAAATCCCCTCAAGTATGTCTCCCAAATTTGCAAGATGAGACTCCACAAACAAATATGAGATTCCTTCCAAATACTCATCCAATAAAACAAGATCTAAAAGATCAAAAACATCCTATTGTGTTGAAGAATCAACCTCTAAAACAACAGGAGATGAATCAACATAGGTTTTAAGAACTCCAAAGTTCAAATGACCAATCTCTCCTGAGGAATCATTGTCAACACTAGAAAGAGGGGTGTGAGGCTCATAGTCATCATCATCAACAAAATGAGAAAAGGCATAGAGGTGAGACTCATGATCAACTTTACCAACATCAATGACTTTTCCAATATCAACCTCTTGAATGAAAACATAATCTGCAGTGAATTCTATAGTCTTTGGTCTAGTACCTCACCATGAGTAATCTGATAGATGGATAGTAGATTTGTGTGCAAATCAAGAATACACAATACATCTCTTAAACAACCATCACCTATCTCAACATTTCCTTACTCCGCAACATCTAAAAGCTTACTATCTCCCAAAAAAATCTTGGAAGTATCAATAGGATGAAGACCTAAAAAGGATAGGGAGAAAAACCCATGTCGTGAGATGCTCCAGAATCCAAAAACCATCTATCATGATTAGAATGAACTATAGAAGTCACCAATGCATGTCCTTTACCCATGTAGAGTTTTTCTTTACCGCTTGCAAATCCTGCATTCCCTGACTGTGTAAGTTTGGATGATGATGCAGATGGAGATGGAGAGGCTGCAGAAGGAGTCATAGATGAGGGAAATGGAATATTTTTCTTCTGAAGAATATGTGAAAGCTCATCAATCTTCTTCATATAACAATGATGTTCATCATGCCCTTTATTCTTGCAATACACACAATTGAACTTCTCCTTCTTAGGCAAGTGTCCTCTTTTGAAGAGATGGAGGACTCATGGGACTCTGTCTTAGGCTTAGGTTTCTTCTTCCCTTTAATCTGAGATCCTTGTGCAACTAATGCATAATTCATGGAGACCCCCTCTAGCTGGGAAAGTTTGGCTTGCTCCCTCGTCAACTGGTCATAGAAAATCTCAAAAGAAGGCATTTGGAATGCATTGCCCAAGGCATCCATGGTGAAGTAGAAGGTAGAAGAAAAGAGTGCGAACGGGCCTCTCAACTTAGACAGAATCAAAAAAATGGACTCCTTATCAATTTTACTCTTCCCACATCCCACCAATTGTGACCTCACATATTTGAACTTGACTAGAAAATCATCAATGGAAGGAAATGCATTAGGGGAAAGAGAGGTTAATTCTACCTCTAGTGGCAAGGTGCAGAACTCACTAACCTAACCAAACAATTTTTGTAACTTATCCCATATCTCCTCGAGTGCATCACACTCGTCAATATGAAAAAGAAGTCTATCAAAAACATTCAATTTTATCAGATCCATAGCTTCATCACACTTGTTTCTATGGGAAAATATTTCATACTCCCTGGTAAGAGTGGGTTGGTTATCACTTAGTGTGGACCACAAACCCTTAGATTGGAGCAACCTACACATTTTCATCTTCCAGGTATGGTAGTTATGGGAGGTTAACAATTCAACTAACTCAAAAAGAACCATGGCAACAAAAGGCAAAAAATACACCAAACTGAAACCTCCAAAAAATGTCAATCAATGCAACCTCTCAAAAATTTTGTTTCCAACATCCAAAAAATATTACTTAGGAAAAAGAAGACTGATTCTAAAAATTTTGAGCAAAAGAATTGTACACCTTACTATCTGTTTGTAGCATATTTTCGCACCAATGAAAACCAAATGAATGCACAAGTCTCCACAACTTGAAAGCTTCTTCACAATCTGTGAGACTTTCTCACACCAATCAAACACCTTGCAATGTTATTAAAATAGCAAAAAGATACCCCATGCTTCCAATGTGGGATAAATGTTCCCAAAACAACTTCAAAAACTTGGGACCCACACCACTTCAGCTACACAAAATTCCTAAAATGAAATATTTCAAAGAAAACTTTATAAAATAAAAAGTTTGATACCAAGATTGTCCTCCAGTGAAGAAAATGTGCCTCCAAACAACAATGGTCAATCGGCTTGCAAAATGTGTGAGGGCTTCTAAATTGAAATTTAGGGCCTCTAAGCAAAGATCGACTTCATAGCAAAGATTCACAACCAAAACAGATGGATTGAATTAGCCTCCAATTTGAGTCACAGCCTTGAAAAAGATGACTCAACCATCAATGCAAATTAACGCCTCTTCAACGCAGAGGTCAATCTTCATGCCCAACACAAATTTGTGCCTTTGAAAAATCAAGGGTCCAAAGGATCAATCGCTACTTCGAGATGAAACAACCTATAGATTGAAACCATGGCCTCTCAATACATTGCGCCTTCCATAGTCAAAATGTGATTGCTAGGAAAAATGCCCAATTTTTAGATTAAGAATCGGGCCTCACACACAATACAAAATGTCAGGCAAAGAATGAACTATTCGCAGCCTCTTGCGAATTCAACAAGAACAAAACAGAAATAATGGCAATTTTGAAATTTAAAAAAATTCAAATGCTAAAAAAAATGCAGCAAATAAATGATCTCAAAATTTGATGAAAACTTTCAATGAAAGGAGGGAAAAATGGTTGGATCTGATATCATGTAGGTGGAGACTACTGAACCCAGAATCACCATTTGCAATAAAAAAAACCTTCACAATGCACGAGAGAAGCACACGCTATTTCACCAAAAGTGAATTTAAATTGACAGGTAAAATACATACTATACAAGCTTTTTAAAGTCATGAAAAAGGTGACAAGTAAACAACTAGACCCGATACAAGAAATAAAACCACTAAAATAATTATCCCTAAATTAAACTTAACACTAACAAATACAATGAATGTGCATGCTTATAAAATCATAAAAAAATCAAACCCTAGATGAGGATTGCATTATATTGTGACAAGTATTTTAATCTCATGCAATGAGACAATTAGACCTATATTTATCCCAATTTAATTAATAAAAAACACTCTAAGTTTAGCTTAAGTAATTAAAGTAATAAGGGACTTAATAATTAATTAATGATTAAGTGATCTTATCTTAATTACTCCAACACCCCCTTAAGATCAACTTAGGGAGAAGCTATAAAACCCTGATGTAGGATGCAATGATGGATACATGGATGGGTCTCAAATACAAGTCCTAATGAGGTACCCATTTACAAACAAATGTATCTCATAGCTAGAGAAAACCACATGGGAAAAATAAGATCTCTCCAAAAGAGAGAAAAAAAAATTGCACCAATAAAAGAAGGATAGGAGGATTCAATGTGACCCCCAAGGACTAATTCTATCACACAAGTAAAATATATGTTGCCCTAGTAGGAGAGAGAAAATTATGAGGATAAGAATCCCCCCATCAAGAAAGATCTCTTGTGCCTATGATGTTCATGTATGGAGAAAAAATATGATCCACTGCAAGCAAACAACATTTCTCCCCTTCAGAATAAATAGTTTTGTTGGCACAATTGGATGAGCCAATCCAAAAATATGGGTGATTCTAGAATCTGAATCTAGATGATGTGTGCCTCTAAAAACTACCCAGTATCCACATGTCGAAAAGCAACGATGTCAATCCAATAGCATGTGAAGACTAATGTAGAATAAGCTCCAACGACAATAAAGATGGCGGTGGGCTAACAATAGTGATGTGACTATTAGCAAAGAAGAGATAAATGTCCTCAAAATAATCCTCTAGATCTACAATATCGTACTCCATAAACAAGGATGATATGTCTACAATATACAAACCCAAGTAGCTATGTTTGGAAGATGCATGTCATGTTACACTAAATCAATAGGGGCCAAAGGTGTGGCGATGTCAAACTAATCAAGAAAAACAAAATATGGTGATAGAGTCTCGATTTGAAGAGTGGGAACATGAAGACAAATCTTTAAATCATCAAAACATGCAAGACCTGTGAAATACTCAAGCTCCTCTAAAGTATCATCATCAAAAGGTATGAAATTTGCATCTAAAAGAGGGATGAGACAATCTGGAACAAGATCCTTTGGGTATGGATAGATATGAGGGTCTCCATGGATCTCCCAAATTTGAGTCCAAAGTGTGTGAAGGCATTCAATGTTTGATACAACATGGATAGTGTCATGATCAACTCTAGAACATATAACCCCTACAATATGATCTCAAATGATACCTCGTGTTGATTACCTCCTTAGTGTGTCTAGTGTAGGTATGAGTCCATAAATATAAGGTAAAAGATCAAGCCACTTGAGATGTGTCAGGATGGCATTTCACTAAGACTCACAATTATCCTTTTCCAAGTTGATCACAGAAGGATGAAGATAAAAACCCATGATACTTCCTCAAATTAAAAATCAAAGACTAATAACCTTAGTACTGATAAAGCATATCAAATGATGTCACCTCATGCAAACAGATCCTTTCTAGGTGCCAAGATGTCCAAGTAATTAAGAAAAATGTGAAATCACAAAATAATGAATAAAATGTACCTCAGGTAGATTTTGGAAAAATAGACAAATGGATTTGAAGAGCTCTGAAATGCCTTTCCAACACTATTGGAATCATGAAAATCATATATACAAGCAAAAAATTATAAGCTCAGAAACACAATTTATGAAGATTTGAATTTGACTAAGAATAGTAGGAACTAGCTACAAAATCAGATGATGAAACCTAGATCACTGGAAAGTGCTCAGAACTAGCTTTTTGATGATATTTTGTTTGCCTAATTTCGACACCGTATGCCCAAGTTATGCTAAAAAGAAAAAAATTCTCCTTTAGGGAATGTGAGGGCTAAGAGGGGGGCTTGAAGGGTTGGTTGTACAGTGTTGATGTTAGGTTGGCTTCAAATTGATGTCGATGAATATTCTTTGAAATATTCCAAGTTCTAACAAAAAAAGTGTCAGTTGCCTGAAAATTTTCTTGATGGGCGGATTGGCTGGGTAGTTGGAATATTCTAGTATAAGGGATATTCTCTTGCCAATACGGATTTTATCAATGGCCGATTTTGTGGAATATTCCACAAAATTGTTAAAAATTCTTTCTTCCATCAATGAAGGGTTTTTGACCAATTGTTATGTCGAATGATTGGAATGGACACCGAAAAGGCCTAAGCTAACAACTTATTAAGTCATTGACATGTTGTATGGGGTCCACATGGGCAGTATGGCCTTGCCGCCTACAAGGATGTGACTGCTGCCAACCCACTATGATTTGCGCAGTAGGTCCTTCCTTTTTTGTAATTTTCAAAGCTTTTTCTGCTTTTTAAATTTATTTTTCAAAAAAATTGAAACTTATTTTTTTTTTATTTTTGGGAAAATAATGAAAAACCAAAGATTCAAACAAACTCGCATGTTAATCCTGGCACACAAATCAATGCAACGGGGTTTGTACGAATTCCTTACAAAAATCCCTATTACAAAAAAAGTGTGCCTTTTTTTGCAACTACTTCACATTTGACGAAATGATAGGTGTTCTTAGGGTTTTCAATCATTCTAGAGGCAACGGTGATGCTTGTTTCACCCTAGGATGAACCAATTTTTCCCTCAAGGATAGATATTTCAAAATTCATATAGGAAGTTACAAATTTGGTGCTCTGATACCATGTTGGAGTTGATAGTGAACCCCATAGCTCCCATTGATCCTCTGCAACCAAAACACTTATCACAAACAAGAGATCAAAGCAACTGATTTGGTATGCAACCAAGAGAGAAAAGATTGAATCCAGAAAAATAAGTGACATGTGTAATGTATTAATTTGAATTGAATGAATACAATGAATGTGAATGCTTATAAAAACATAAAAAATCAAACCCTAGATGAGGATTACATTAGATTGTGACAAGTGTCTTAATATCATCCAATGAGACAAATAGATCTATATTTAGCCAAATCTACTTAATAAAAAAACACTCCTAAGTTTAGCTTATGCAATTAAAAGTAATAAAGAACTTAATAATTAATTAATTATTAAGTGATTATCCTAATTACTTCAACAACACTTGCACCACTCCATTTTTTCCTACTTGAATGCTAGTTTCATCATAATTTCATATTCCTTTAGGACCATATGGATTGAAACTATAATATTTTTATAGTGTTGTGTAGAATGTTACAGATAGCACTACAGGCCCAAGGTTTAGTGCTTTGTCTCTATTAAGGTCTTTTATTGCCTTAACGTGATTTTAGGATGATTCCTTTTAAAACTAGTCCACCGTGACTTACCAGGTAGCTCATCCTTAAATGGGTTGGGTCATATTTGATAGATTTGTACAACTTCTACCTTGAGATAGATAATTTCAAGCATGTGGCCCACTGCAACCATCTTTTTACACCATTTAATAATTAATGCTCGTTGTTACCCATTCAACACTGTAGGAGGAGCCTTCTTTGAAGTTAGAATAATACCACATAACCAATTGTTGAGTGTGGCGGTAGGGATTCCCCATTTATTTGTTTCACTCTTAGTTGAGCACCCATTCCCCTTGACATATTTAATAGCATCTAAATCAATGTCCTCTCTGGTCCACTCCTATTGCACTATAATCTTCTTGGTTCTAGCAACTGTATTCATTTGAACAATTGCTTCAACCAATTATGGAGTGGCATCATTAAAATACTGAGTTTCTTCTTCTAGTAAGAAGCATTTTTTTTTGTATGGAGGCAACATGTTCTCCTTGATCTCTTTGTGTCATTTCGGGTCCGCATACAAGCTTTACTATTCATCTACAAAGATATATAAACTACACATAAACTATTATAAAATAAAACTAGTCCATACTAGACACCATTCCAGAAATCATATTGTTGGAAATAACCACCCTTCAACATCAATTTTGAAATTTAGAATTTTTAGAATCTTTTAGTACAAATTTAATGAAATAAAGACACTTAGGCATTCAATTGGGAATTGGATTCAACTAGACATTATATTGACCATTGTTGTGGATTTGAAGATAATCACCTATAAAGTAATAGAGATAGGCAATGAGGTTGATAGTTAAAAATATTTGTTCAAATGAAAAACAAAGAGTAATATTCAATTTAAATGGTTTGAACATATTTGATAATGAAAACACATTTATAGTATCTTTCACAAGCAATTATTTTTTTGTTATATACCATTTTGATAATTGAAGTACTAATTTATAACTATAGTTTAGTAGCTCATAGTGATGATTGAACTAAAGATTAATTTGTAATTTAATTTTCATAGTTTTTGTTTAAGAGTTTGATGTTGACTAAAAAATGAGAAGGTAACTTGAACTTAGAGTAATTATAATTTGTCTTGTATTAAATTTTCTTTATAAATTCTTATGAGAACATATTAAATTTTTCGGGGTTCACCCTGCAACGTGACGGTAAAGCCATGGGCCCTGTTGATAGGGCGGCACAGGTTTGAGACTTTCCCCCCATCGCACGAAGGAGGCTCTGTCAGCCGCTAAAGGAGGAATGAAGGAGGTTGGTTACCCCATGGCAATAGCATGGAGTTGGTGATAGTGAGGAGCTCGTGGAAAATGCAGAGGATCGAACGCCAGGCTAGAAGTTGCAGTGGAGGCGGGAAGAATACGGCGCAAATTCGTGGAGAGGTACACGCTGATGGGAGGTCAAGAATGTATAGAGAGTCAAGGGTGGCAGGTGGCAAGTGATAGGGAGGAGATAGAGTACAGGTGGAGAAGGAGATATGAAGAGGTTGTAGGTCCTATGGAGGAGAAGGAGTATGGAGTGGAGAAAGAGACATGGAGAGAAGGGAGAACGGAGGAAGAACGAAGTACAGGGTGGAGAAGGAGAGAAGGGAGTTCAAAGGAAATGGAGTACGGGTAGAGGAGAAGAGACGTGTGGTAGGAGGTGGAAGGGAGAAGAAAGAAATGGCAAGGAGAGAAGAAATGAAGTAGAGGTGACAAAGGAGAAGAAGAGAAGCAAAGGCAATGAAGGAAGAAAGGAGGACTGATGGAGGATGGAAGAGAGAAGACAGAGGAAGGAGAGATTAGAAGAGCGGAAGTGGAGGAAATGGATTGGTGTCAAGCCAGAAAAACATGGGGATGAGGTCCCCCGTAAATTGTGGCCTCACTGGTTCAAAGCTCCAGTCAAAAGTGATCGCTGATAAAAAAAAAAAACATATTAAATTTTCCAATAGCCTTGTTCATATATGAAGCCCCAATCCTACCAAGTTTTATGAATTTTCCTTCATCCTTGAGAAATTTTTTTGAAAATGTGGTAAATTGCATTCTTGGTAGGGTACTATAATGTATCTAGACACTTAGTCTAATCTCCTATTCCACATCTTTATCTTTGAGTGTTCCTTTATAGTTGCTTCCATGTTGACATGTCTTGATCTTTGTGTGTCAAGATCTATTATTATAGCTTGTATGGACAATGTTAGAGTTATAACCTATGTCACAAGGTTTCCTCAGCTTCTATGAAGTTCAAATTCAATGAATTCCAATAGAATCTTAAAAAATGTATTAATTTTCCCTAAAGATCATACAAAACTAGGCTAAGAAATGAAAATATATTTGGCCATCTAGAAGGGGCAAGAAATTAAAGTAAGAAAAAAGATTGTTGGGCCTTGAATATGATGGTAAATGATGGAAAGGGTGCTCTCCCGATCAAGTGCTCGACATCCTTCATGTCCTTCTCTCCCTATATTGGTAGGCATAGTTTCAAATCTTGCAAACAAGTCATGCTAATGAAAATGAAACAACAATAGAAGGGAGGGATATCAAGTTGCGAATCCCCGTGTGATTTAATATTTAAAATATTTAAATTGGATTTTAAATTGTAATATATTTATGCCAAGAGGCATATTACAATGGCATCCATAAAAAAGCAAAATTCAATGTAAGAAAAAACTCTTTAGTTTGAATTTGACGTTCAAATGACATGCAGCTAGCATAACTACATTCATTATATGTAGACGTTTTTTCAAGTAGATTTAAAGCATATTTAAAAACGGTTTTAAATCAATTTGATATCTTATTCACTCTAGAATACTTATTTTTTATACAATAATCAATTTTATAATGATTTCATTTTTATTATTATTAATACTAAAATTTAATATTAATAATTATAATTAATTTAATTATAGTAATTATTATGATAAATTAGTATTTATATAACATTATTGTTTATATAAAATATGCAGTATTTCATCATTATTTGTATTATAATTATAAAGATTTTTTTTTATTTTATAATATATATTTATACATTATTTTTATTTTGAATGTTAAAAAGATAAATTAAAGTAAAATAAAAATAGTTACGTCGAGAGGCATATTAGCAAGTGGCGGTAATGATGTTTTTTTAGATTTTAAAATCAATTTATTTAAAAAAAAATTAAAACTAAATACTTAGTGTCATTTAATAAAAAAAAATTAGGGTGAACATTTATTTATAGTAGTAACATAAATATATTGTTTATAATTATTAAAAATTTCAATGTATTTATTTGTAATTTTTTTTGTTTATTTTTCAATGGTGTATTTATTTATTTTTGTTTATTTTTCAATAGTTTTTATTTTTTGCTTTGTTTTTAAAGTAAATTTAAAGTTGTTTTATTCACAAATTCATGAAGACCTCTATTAAAATAAATTTTAAATTTTTTAGAGTGAACATTTATTTATAGTAGTAACACAAATATATTTTTTATAATTATAAGAAATTTCAATGAATTTTTTTTTGTTTACTTTTCAATAGTGTATTTATTTTATTTTTATTTATTTTTCAATGGCTTTACATTTTTTGGATTCACTTGAATTTAGCTATTGCAAATTTGGCTTTAGTCTTGTTGAAACCAATTGCATTGTTATAATTTGTTGTTGCAATAAAACAAAACAAAGATTCAAGGAGTCGTAAGGTTTATTGCTTTTTATTTGTGGTTGTTTTATTATTGAGTGGGATGGAAAGTCTCCCAAGTTGAGTCTGTTAGACTTGCTAGGGATCATTTGGTTTGGAACTTGGCAAGGTTACATTTTCTTAATACGTGCTAGAATCAAAACTAGGGTTTGATTACCTTACCTTGTATCTTTATGAAGAAAATGCATAAATTTAATATTTGATCTTATCTTAATTAACAAGGAAGAAATTGGACATATGTATTGAAAATAAAATTATAATTAAAATCAGTCAATTCAAATTTCACAGGGAACTCATAAGACAACTAAGCATCTTTGTGTTTAACCTCTAATGTGCTATTGAGTCTTTTCTGGCTTTATTTCACTATTGAGTTTTTCTGCCTGATTTATTTTGATCATATATTATTTGATTGATTGAAACAATGATAGCATATGGGTAGTTTATTGTTGTTTTAAATAAGTTGATGAAAATAGGTGCCTCGAAAAAAGATAACTCTCGATGTATTTTATATATATTAATATTTAATATATGTATGTTAGTTATTATTTAAAAGATAAATTTATTTAAGCCAAGAGGCTTCTTACACTCACATCAATGAGTATGTGTACATTTTTATTCTCCCCATTTAAATTGATGCCTACTAACCTATTGCAAAGTAAAGTATTTATTAATAGATTTATGCTTTTAAATCAAATTTTAAAGTAGTTTACAAATTGCAAAAATTTCCTTGTTTTAGACAAGATAATCTTGAATATTTTTTTAATATCAATTTAGAATTTTTATTTAATTATAATATTATATTTAAGATTTTTTTTATATGTAAGTTTTAAAAGTTTGCATTAGCATCATCTTTTTATAGTTTTACTATAGATGACATTTTTAAGGAAATATAATATAGTATTCTAATTTATAATAGTAATATATATCATTTTATAATATTTGTTATGGAAATACATATTAATTTAGAATATTTTCAAAAAACTAAAATATACATTTTTAGAATATACGTGATTTTTAATTTATAATATTTGTTATGAAAATACATATTAATTTACAATATTTTCACGCTTTTATAATTTTTAGAAGATTTTTAATAAGACTATCTTGAATATCTAATACAAAAAAATTAAATAAATATAATATTATATATATAGGATGATAATAATGAATAATTTTAAAGCTTACACCTAAATAAAATTCTGAATTTAATATTACAATAAAATGACAATTACTAAATTAATATTAAAAAATTCAAGATAATCTTGTTAAAAATCTTTTAAAAATTATTAAGATAATCTTGTTAAAATCTTGATAAAATGTTATTTTTAATATTATTTTTAGTTTTAAAGTTGTTTTAAAACTATATTGCCAATGTTTCATTTCGTACATAAACTTATGTGAACACTACCCTTCAACTATATAATGCACAAAGAGCTTAGAGTGCATGTACACTGTTTAGCAAACAAATTTGTCAATAGTGTATGTTGTTTGAATTGTATGGAGCTTCACTTGGTAATGCAAGCTTTAGTTGTGGTTTACTTTATGCATATTGGATTGATGATTTGCTTGGTTGCATATTACTACAAATAAGATCTAGATCTTATTTTATTTTGTTCAAAGTTGCCTCAATCAATAGTAAATGATTTTAATTACACAAGTTTTGTATGTAGGTGGAGTTAAAAAAGAGATTTAACATTGAACCAGAGGCAACCATCTTCGAAAAGGGAGAGACAGAAGTCTAGATTGCGATTGGGAGAGGGCAACAATTGTGGATTGTGCAGGTATCTGCATTTTTTATTTTACTTGTAATCAATTATTTTTTAATCGTAATACGAAACATAATGATTTTTTTTTCCTTCTTGATATTGAATTGAGTTTTTGGATTTCAATTTTTTTATTTGAGTTTTTCGATTTGAGTTATTTTCTCTTTCAGAAGTTTTTTTTGTTTTTTGTACCATCTTCTAGCAAAGTGTTGCCAATATAATCTCTGATATATATGATATCGTTGTTGTCTTCAGAATTTTTATTTAATTTCTTAACTTCTTATGATTTTCAAAGATATTGATGCTCTCATCCTACAAATCTGAATCATTTTCTTCATTCATACTAGAGTGATATGCTATATCAAATTCAGAACAACTCCTATATTTATAGAAAACTCTAAATTGACCTTCAACTTGCTTGGTTTTTGCATCCGCATTTGGTTGTCCTAGATGAGCAGTAGCACTGATTCCTGTTGTCTTCAAGATTTTTATCAAGAAACAAATACCAGGGATCAAAGTACATACCTCCAATTCTATAACAAAACTCTTTAATCTAACTTGTTTATCTACTTATTTAGTCTTAAAAGCTTTGCATTTTAGGTTCATGGAGAACAAGTGTGGCTCCAGAATAGAAAAGCCAGCTAAAACGTGAACCCCTATATGACCCAACTTAATATTAAATGACTTCAGTGATTTTTTGTAACATTCATACAAATATAAGCAAAGAAGATAACAAATGCATGAAGAACATTTTCATCTTTATGCCCTTTTGATTTGTCACAGCACAATCCAAAGATGGGATACAATTAGAGAAATAAAATTAAAAAAATACTTTATAATATACATTTTTGGGTGGGAATGAACTTTCAAGAAACTTTTGGACTAAAGATTTAAAGGTTTGAAGGCAAATCTTTAGTATTACCCTCCCACATCATTATATATATCTCTATTCAAGCAAATGAATTAATGGTTGGGGTATTTTTTAGAGTTTAGATGTATTTGAATTTTGCAGGAATGACATTTTCGTTTTTAAAGTTCATTACATTTCTTAAGCATGTAATATATTGATGTCGATTTTATTTTATTTAAAACGGGTAAAAAAAGAAAAAGTGGATCCTTAATTAAATAAATATCATTATTATTATATATATTTTTGGTAATTACTAGACACACATCATACAACCCACTGTAAATATGCATAAATTGACATTTAAATCATTCTTACTTCTCAGCCATTAAAATGCAAAACTAAATCTAACCAGTAAAGAATACCATTACCTGAATATAAGTTGTTTAGTTTTTTTAATGTATTTTATTATTTATGTAAACTAGCATATATATACTTCAATATTTTTGGATGCAGGTGTACCAGGAGAGTTGCAACTACATCAAACAAAATCATGATGCATGTGGGCTGAAAACAGGATTGTTGACAGCGTGGGAGAAGGCATGAAAGATCTGAAGGAGGGAGATCATATGTTGCCATTATTTACAGGCGAGTGTGGAGAGTGCATATACTGCAAATCACCAAAGACTAATCTATGTAAAAAAATTAGAATCGATCCCACTAGGGTGGTCATGCTGAGCAATCCTTCAAGAATTAAAAGATATATTTTTTTGTTTAATGGATTCAATCAGGTTACATAGATATTAACATCCTTATGTATCAAAACATCAAATACTTTCTTTTCCATTTTAGCCCTGCCATGCCTGTCCTCCTAAATCTTTTAACATTGCAATGGTCAATTAAATAACTAATAAATCTTGAAGATTATAGTTATCCACTTAATAATGGATAAATGTTCCTGATTATAATGGTTTGGTAGAATAAGGCAAGATTTTATATCTTTTTCCTTGATATGGCTCCTACTTTTAGTGCTACGGTGGCTCCATGAAAACCCTTTTTATTAATTTGTAATAATAGCTTATGAAATGTGATACAAAAATATTGATTGAAAATTAATTAACAATTATATATAAGTTCTTATTTTTATTTTTGATGGATTCTTATAAAATTGTGTCAAAATTATTTACTATTTTTTAAAATCATTTTGAATTGAAATCAATTTTTTTTAACTATAGAATTTGGGAAAAATAGGTGCCTCAAGAAGGATAACTCTCGGCGTATTTTATATATATTAATATTTAATATATGTATGCTAGTATGTATATACTAAAAGATTAAAATTAAAATTTTGAGCATATTTACATTATAATATTTTAAAATTGATTATAATATATTCAAGTTTAATACAATATTTTATTTTTAATAATCTTAATTTACTAATGTAAATTATTTTTACTAATTTTAAAATTTAATATAATATCATAACAATAATAAATTTTATTTGACTATTTTATTTCAAATATATTTTTTTAATAATATAATTTTATTTTGAATCTATTCAACAATGTTAAATTATTTTGGATCATGATTTTTTTAGTTTTTTTTCCTTGCCAAACTTCATATGAATTTTATTGTTGTTGAACACAAACTCAAACCTTGTGACATAGCTTATAACCATGTCATTTTGAAGGTGTTCTTCTTTCTACAATGTAGCATTAGCTTCACACTTTCTTAGATACTAGATAGTTTCTAGTAGGCATGGTCTTTCTAGTCCATGAACACAATATTTAAGCAATATATTTGGTAATATAAAATATAAATAAATAGCATGGAATTACAAGAAACGCATGACATAATAGATTTTATCTGGAACCCCAAATTTATCATTGTATAAATAGAATTCGTCAAGCTTAAACTAAAAAATGAATTATAATATATACAACATTTCCAATATACAAAGAATACAAAAAAAATAAGCATTTATAATATAAAGTAGATACGCATTTACAATACTACTTATAATGTGAACTTACAATTGCTTAAGTAGATAACAGTGTGTAGTTTGAACATTATAGATTTTTTTTCAAGGATTGTAGAAATATTGGACTAGAAAAATGGATGTATTTGTAGTGAAATGTGAGAGGACATGTTGATTTGTGCATTTTCATTTGATTGGTTGAATTTGAATTCTATGGATCAATTTATTTGAGATGAACAAATAGATTTGATGGATGTTTAAAATTTTGACTTTGGTAATAAGTTTGGTAGTTGATTGATTTGGTCGAATGCTTGCTTGGTTTAAAGTCTTAAATTTCATCCTCTTTTTTTGATGACTTTATTAGTGATCCTTACACCTTCAAGTGTGGTTCTTGCATTTATTCATGGAGGAAGTGACCAATAGTTGGACAAATATCACTTAATAAAATTAAGTTGATAAGGAGATATGTGATGTATTTGTTTGATTGATAAGGCACTTGACAATGCATTTCCGTTATAAAGGACTTGTTGGGTGAAAACTCTGTAATCTCTTTACAGATTACAAAACTTTGATTTTCTGCCACAGTTATGCGAGATGAAATCACTCTCCTCAGAAAGGGGAGGTGCCCTTCCTATTGCTTACGAAAATGAAAGTAAACTATTCTAATATATACACTATACAAGTCATATGGGGGTGTGTCACATTCATGATTCTCTCTTTTTTCAGAGAATATGTTTATAATGTTCCACGATTTTATATCTTTGGATGTGAATACAACTCTAAATAAAATCTAAGCAGTAATTCCAATACTTCTAACTTGTCAAAGCAAAGTCTAAGAGTACCAGCATGATAAAATACGTAACCAAAAGGCTCACAGAGGCACAAATTCATTTTGTAGTCTTCAATGATGGATTTCACAACAACGTAAATGAAGCACAAAGTCTTCAATATAATTTACGAATAGACCCACAAACAACATGAATTGTAATATGCTAAAAATTGCAAAACTAAATGATTTAAACTATAAACCCCAAATTAAAATTCCAGCATAACATCAATGGACCATTTCTTAAATGAAAACACATGTAAAATGAAACTAAACTATGAAAACTAAAAAAAAAACATGAGCATTCAAAAGAAATCACACTCCATTGTTATCCTATCTACAAGATCTTGTCTTTGCTCTTAGATTTTTATAGCAAAAAGCACAAGAGGCTATGTAGAATGGATTTTTATCAAAATGAGATTGGAGTTGTTGTTTCAAAAGTGAGGAGGAAGCGAGCTTATATAGATGCCCTCATGGGTGAATCCACATTTCGAGAAGAATATGGGATAAAAGAATGAGATGGAGAAATGATAATTATCCCATTTTAATTAAATGTAATTTGTGATATGTTGGAGATTAAGGATAATGGATTTATTAAATGATATGCATAAGAGAGGGATAAATGATTATTTAAATTTTTTAATGAAATTGGTTTATGAAATAGACAAATGCTTGTGCAAATGTATTTATGAAATGCATTTATGATTATGGAAATATGATTATGTATGAATATAATGATTAGGTATAAAATGTGTAATGGATATATTTAAATGATTATGGATTAATGATTAATGAAATGGATGAGTTAATGATTATACAAATAGTTAAATGATTTATGGAGATGACTATATGAAATATGCAATGGATAAAAATAATTATGAGGACATTTTTATGCATCTACATTTTGCCCCTCTTTGAGACAATGTAGCATGTCACATTGTTTCAAAGAAAAAGTGATTAACTGATACATGCCCTAGGGATATCCTAGTAAGGATGATGATAAAGATGATATGCCCCCTCAAGGGATTGATCGAACAAGCTATGATAAGATTAATCTCTTGATAGATCATGAGGAGAAAATTTGATAATTGATATTGCGCGAGTGATTAAGCAGAGATGTACATTTGATGAAAATGCACAGTTGATGGGCGTAACTGAACAATTGATGTAAATGATCAGTATAGCCGAGTTGATAAGCTAATTAAGATTGATGCTAGCACAAAATAATGATTGATTAATAGATTGAGTGATCAAGGATCATATTGATTGATTTGATATTTGGATTAAAAGTCAGGTATCAGTTATATAACCCAATTAATCATTCTTTGAAATAAGGAACATGAATAAAATGAAATGATGAATGAAATGGATGATGGAAGAAATGATAGATGAAAAGGAGATATGAAGGAAATGAAAGTGGTGAAGATTCTTGTGCTTTATAGAGTGATTTATCATCATAGAGATTATTATGTCATAAATTAGTATAAGCATCTAAATAACATGAACATCTAGACGACCTGAATACTATTTCAATTTTTATTTAGTAGTGAAGTATAAGCATCTAGGTATAAAGACCTTAGATGACCTGAAGAATTATTGCATGGAAGATGCTATCAGATAAGGAATGTTCTTACCCACATGAGACTCATATGTCCTTGATGATTTTAGACAACCATGTCTTAAGATGAGTCATCTTGTGAGTAAGAAACAATCCATGGACAACAAACAAGTGAACATGCCCCATCCTTTCCTCTCTAGTACAATAGATACTTGAGAAGCTAAAAGACATGTCACCAAAGATAAAATCATAAATCAATCAAAATACTGACAAACAAACAAACATTATGTTTCAATGTAGAATTGATTCTTGTTACAGTTTATGCATTTTGGTTGGATCTGAAAGATGGATTGATAGTTATGTTGCAATGTCCATTTTATATACATTGAATTTTAAACATACATTATCAATCCTCTCTTCCATTCATCATAACTTCTTGTTGCACTTGTGCTCATAAAAATCAGAGAGCATCAAATGCATAAACCAAGATCATGGTGAATAGAAAAACAATGGAGTTATAATTCTTTTGAATGCTCATGTTTTTTTGGTTTTCATAGTGTAATTTCATTTTGTATGTGTTTTAATTTAATAAATGCTCCATTGATGTTATGTTGAAATATTGATTTGGATTTATAGTTTAAATCATTCATTTTTTCAATTTTCAGCATAAAAATAATGGTGAACCTAACATGAAGGATACATACATTTTTCATTGCAATTTTTGTTAATGTATCATGTTAGAACTTAAATGAAGGTATCCAAATTTGATCATATTATATCATTTTCATAGTTGCACTTTCATAAATCAATCAAAAACATCAAAAAGAAAAAAATAAACAAATAGAATAAACATCATAGTATTAACAGATTCATTATAATATTAAATCAAGTGTCGGTGTTGTGAATTTTTCATCATGCATGTATGTTTTCGCAATTAGTCATGGCTTCAATATCTCTTCTCATTCTTTATTTTATCATGCTTAAATGGAGGGGTTCTTCTTGCTGACGAGGAGCCTCCTGTTTTAATAAAATTTGTGGAGTTTAAATTTCCATTGGATCTTGCTTGAAGTCATTTCTCTAAATTTTTGGGTCCCTATCTGCAACGTTTCCCTTCTTTCAATGCCCCTAACCTTAAAAGTGACATCCATTGGGAACGCATCCTACAATCAATCATCACGTCATCAATTTTGCCATAATATGCCTCCCAATGTGTGCAGCTCTTTTCACTGCCTCTTTGCTACCATAATATGTGCAACTCTTTTCACTGCCTCTTTGCTACCTTTTATCCTCCCTCATTACATCGAATTCCACTATTAAATATCTGCAATTATTTTCATTTCCAAATACCATAGCAGACTCATTGCCAGAAAAGTCTTACTTTCTTATAAATAGTTAGTTTCCTCTAAAAACAATGTCTTACTTTCTAAAATGTCTTAGTTTATTTTTATGAACTGATAGTTTCCCTTAGAATATTCTAAAAAGCTTTAAAAAGAAAAAACAAAACAAAAGTTGTGTTTATAGTTTAGCTAGCTTATCTTTTTAGATTTTTTTTAATTTAATTTTAGTTTTAGTCTTCTTTTTAGTATTTTCTTAGTTTTAATTAGATAATTAGTTATGTATTAGAAATTTTTTTAATTAGATAGTTTAAATCATTTTTAAATAGATAGTTTAAATTGTTGAAAATGAAGGTGAAATTGTAGCTTAAAACTTGTAAACCTATGTGACTGTAGATTTAATTAAGTGTTCTTTGTCACAATTCTTTGTGTATGATTAATTTGTTTAGATCAATTTTACCAATTGTAGAAAGAGACGGAAGATTGTAGAAGAATGAGACAAGAAGATAGAAGTGACACAACATATACGTGGAGAAACCTTTTCGGGAAAAAACTCCACCACCAAAATCAATAGTGCTTGTATTATTTCACCCTAGAAGAAGATTATAATAATATTGTATCAATCCTTGCTTGAGATGCTTATTTTTCCTCCAACAATTCTTCTTCACAACCTGCAATAAACTCTCATGTGTCCAAGCATGAATCCACACATCCTATGCCATGTTTCACAAAAGTACTCTCATAGAACTCTCTTCAACTTGCTGCAATAAATAGACAATTGTGAACATTGTAAACTCCAAAGAGTTGACAATTACAACAGGATAAAACTCCTCACAAATTTCTACACCATTCTTGTGCAAGTAGAGTTCTTCCATGAAAAACAATGTCAAACCAAGGTCTCCTCAATAAAAGCACCCCAAACTGAACACTTAACTGATCGTTGGTCAAGAAAATATCTTACAAGCATCACCTCAAAGTTGGCACCCAAGAATGGGCCCACTTAACTGAGCCTTGTAAATATCTTCTCATGCAAAAGGTTTTAACTCAAAGATGCCAACTTGGGCGCCCAAGGTGGGTTCAATTCAATCTTAGTTAATTGAAACATATCTCTCCACTAATTCATGCAAACATTATGCATGATTTATCATCCCCACTTAACTGAATGTATCCACCTATTATCTATCATGCAACTGAAGTCACTAGTCATGTAACTCAAGTCAACTAAAGTCAACTAACATTCAACTCAAACTAACTAGATGCAATTGAAGATAATTAAACCATAACTGAACTAAATTGAACTTAACTGAACTGATACTGAACTAAACTAAACTAAACTAAACTCCACTTACGTAAATATCAATCCCTAACTTGTAGGATCTTTACATGCATTATTGAAGTGTTATCAATCATCCAAATAGTTAACTTAAGCAAGGTGGGTTCCACCTTCCCTGTGGGCGCCCCATGTGCTCCTATTTTGTAGGAACTCTTCTTGGGCACCCCATGTGCTCCCATTTTGTAGGAGCTCTTCTTGTTGGAAATATGTGCTCAAACATTACAGGCTGAAACCTCCATTAGAGTCAAGTCGGTGTGACATCCTGATTGTCTGGTCGACTAAGCAAGTTTGTTTTATTCAGTTCTGAACAGGTCACTGTGATCTTGCCATTGTCTTGCCAAAAGGTTACACTGTGGAGTCTATCGCTATAGCATGATGTATTCGTTATGACCTTATAGCGCTTGGGAGACCTCTGGCTGAAAGGCCATTCAATCATGTATCGGTGAGACTCTTGGCGACTATGGTCTTTGGGGTAACTCTAATGATCCGGTAAGATGTCTTAGCGAATAGTGGAAGTCTTGCCGACGGGGACTCATCCAAGCATTCTTCGGAGTAACTCGTAGTGGTCAGAGAAACATCTCAGTGAACACTCAAGGTCTCACAGAAAGAAACACCTTTTGGAAGTCTTCGGTGTAGCTCTTGGCGAATGATGGTCATCGGTGGAACACGGTGTTTTTGATAAGAAGTCCCAGTGACTTTGATGAGTTTGGCCGATGATGAAGCTTTCGGGATAAGTCATAGAGATCGGTGAGAAGTCTTAGTGAGAGCTACATGTCTTGCCGACATTGTTTTATATTGTAGTCTTCGGGATAACATGTGGAGATCGGTATGTTCTCTTAGCGAAGGGCAATGTCTTGGTGACGAGTGAAAACTTCGGGGTAACCTTATGTGTCAGTATGAACTCTCGGCGATAGATGTGAGTCTTGCCAACTTCTACTTGGTGCTCGGTAGGTATGGGGACTTCGGTATAACCTTAGTGACTTGCTATGATCTCCTGGCGAAAGCGATAGGTCAGGGCGACTGCGTGATGACTCGGTGTATCTCTTGGAGCTCGATATAACATCTTGGCGACTTCAGAGACTCTTGGCGACATTGATATGAAGTATATGTGGCATCGGCGAGACACTGTTAGTGTCTCGATGAGATGCCAATACGTTGTGAATTTTGTTGACCGAGTAAGACCTTCTGATGTGGCATCTCATGGACGAATCAGAGGAGCCGAATTGGAACTGTTGGGAGTCTGTTCGTTGCGACGGTTCTGTAAGGGAGCTCGACAGACAGAGATCGAAATGGATATAGTTTGTAGTTGCAGATGTTTGGGGGTTCAATGGTGGTTGGTTCAATCAATAGTGGAGTGTGCAGAGTTTGAACTGTATCAGTGTGAATTCGACTCTGTAAAGACTGTAATCAGAAAAGGTTCCTATGCAATATTGTTAATAGTGAATGCTGCTGTAAATTAGACACCAGAAAGATAAGTCTGACAATTGTATGTAATTCTTATTACTATAATACAAAGTGATTTCTCTTGGTGTGGTGGGTTTATCTCCTGTAAGGGTTTTCCCACATATATCTAGTGTTCACGTGTGATTGTCAAATACTCTATTTCTATAATCTGTTTCATAGTGCATCTTAACTTTGACCTCTAATCGTAAATTTAAAAAAGTGTATCTACATTCTTTCTTGAGGTATTGACGTTAGGAGAATTGTTTTCCGCATCTAGTTTTCCTTACACTTCTTGGGCGTCCCCACATGTTCCTATCATTTAGGAATAATTATAAATGTCAATTTACATGTTTATTTCATTTGAATTTAATCTCTTTCTAATCCTAGTGTTGGGGAACACTTTCCAAGGACTTAGGAGATACATGAAATATGTTTAGGATTGTAATAAAATGGCATCCTATTCCCAACATAAATTAGTTTAAATTAGATAGTTTTTAAATAGATATTTTTAATTAGTTTTAATAAGGATTTTTTTTAATTTAATTAGTTTTAATTATGATTTTTTCTTAGTTTTAATTAGTTTTTAAATTTAGATAAATCATTTGTCTTGATTAGATTAAGTAGTTTTAATTTTTGATGGCTAGGTTTGCATCCAATTTTGCCTTCATTTTTAGTTTAATTTTTTCTTTTATTACTAATCATTGTTGACTTGGTTTTTTGTGTAGGCTCGCATGTCAAAGATCTAAAATCAAAAAAATAAAACACATGTTTGTTGAAGACTGAAAATTAGAAAACTACTAATGACATTTGGTGTAGGATGTTTCTCGAACACTTGATTTTTTAAAACTGATTATCTTTTAGTATAGAAAACATTTCAATTGGTGCTTAAAAAGAACAACTTTCTTTTTTCATGTATAGATTTAACTAGGGGGTTAATAAACCACTATTTTATGTGCTTGTAAGATGGTAGATGTATGCTCTCACCTTATGCAAACTTGGTTATCAAAAGCTAGACCCATCTATTTCTATGTTTACCCATTAGAGGGCATGCCACCTCACTTCAAAAGGTGGAAACGACCCAAGCGGTAATAGGCTAAAGCCAAGTCCTTCCAAACCGCTATATAAATGTGTGGTTGCAATGAAAATTGCAATCAACGGGAAGTGGTACATGATAGCTCTCCCCTAGTATCTTTATGTGTCATAGAAAAATGGCCCCTTGACATTTACATGGTCATTTAGGTCTTTTTTCCTATGATGCTTGGTTCATTTTGCTTTGATTTAATGTTGCAATGTGACTTAAAGATTCACATTAAGTCCTAAATATTCAAATTATGATTTCTTGTGAAGGTGTTGTGAAGTGTTGTAACACATTTCTACACTTTTCTAGACTCTTCTTATTATAATTTATCTAAATATCACCTTTTTATCCCTTATCAAGTCCTATTTTGAAGTATTGTAAAGTCTTGTAACAATATTTCACGCTTCTCTAAGATTGTCATCACTATTTACACCTTTCTTATGTCTTATTTGGCCCCTTTATACACTTATAGGTCTTAATTAACTGTATTTTTTAGTGTAAACCCAACAAACAACATTAAATGCACCTTAATTCCCGACACCCACTTTCAAGTCCAAGGTGGGACTCATTCGCCATGGGTGGTGAATGAGTCCCTCTTGGCTCCAAATTCAAAATATTTCAAATTTTCTTTCAGGTTTTTATTCAAAATTACTTGATGTCAACCTATGATGAGGTATCAATGGGTTACTAAGGCACAAGAATGTATAAATATGTGTTTTTCTCCTCATTTTATATCTCCTACAATCTTCTAACTCATTCAAGCATTCAATTAGCATTTGAACACTTTGCATCTTATAAGCAAGCATTTTGGAGCATCCATTGACATATATTCATATTTTCTTCAACAAGGGTTTGGTAAGTTGATAGCATTTGCATGTTAGTTGTTTATCATTCTCCTTCATTTCATTATTTCGTTAAGGGTTTGATTACTAGAGAGGGATTTGACCAAGGCAAATCCCTATAACCTAACCCTTAACCATTTTTCCCCTTTTGCATGTGTGTTTGCAGACTTGTGTATGTAGATTTCACAAGCATTTAGATGTTGAAAAGTGGACAAGAAGTCAACAAAGTGTTTCAAGTCAACTACATCCTATTTCAAGCTTGGAGAAGACATTTTGTCTATTTTTTGCAGATTTGACTTTGGCAACCCGACAAGCAAACAACCTCAAATCTGGTGCTACAGAATTTTCCCTTGATTTCTCAAAATTTTGGGAGAGGACTGATTCACCATCAGTGGTGAATGAGTCCCACCTTAAGGCTATAAATCTAGGTTTTGTAAGATTCTGGATCTCGACACTCAAAAACTTGTTCCTAACAATTTTCATCAAAAGCAGGACTATTTCGCCATCAGTGGTGAATGAGTCCCACTGGTGATTTTTTGTGATTTCAGACAACACTCAGAAGATTCCAGATTCTCCAATCTCTACCTAGGTACACTCTGATTCAACCCTTTTCTTTTTTGTTTTACATTTGTTCATTCATAGTTCATTGTTTGCATATCACATTTTATTTTCCAACATTGCATAATTCTTAGATTTTGCATACACAATCAATCAATTATTTCATATAAATGCACTTAGTTCATTCCATTTAGTCATAATTACATAATACATTGCATAGTTTGAGTGAACCTGGCGTAGATCCCTTTGTGTAGGGTTTATCTCTCTCCTTTTAGGTGAAACATCCTAACAGTGAAAGAGTAGTCTATAAGCCCTACCCAAAAATCTATGGTTCACTTTATGATGCGAAAAGCCCTTGTTCTAAGGGTTGGGAGACCTCTCGAGGGATTTTATCATAGTATCCCCTGAACTGTATGCCCTTACTAGAAACCTTTGTATAGAAAGCCAAAATCCCTCTATTTGTCGGTGCAGGAGGTCAGACCTTTGAAGTCGTCCCACACTTTCGCAGTTCAAATTAGAGATAGAAAATTCCTCTTTGAGGAATTTGGAGTTTGGTGTACCTCAAAAAGTGAGTGTTGTCGAGGGGAGCCAGTGTCACCAAACTCCTAAGCTATCTGCTCTGAATATGCACAACCGAAGAAATGCAAGTGGGAACCCAACAAATGTTTTCCTGGCTAGCCATAGGTTGTACTTGTCTTCAAGTCAAATCAAAACATTCAGATATTGTGCTTTCGTGTTTGGACTGTATTCTTGTCACAAACATTTTCAATCACACTCAAACATCATCACCTAAAATAACCTTTGGGTCTCATGCTTCATCCATCATAATAATCATCCCTAAACCATCTATAGCCTTCCCAAATTTTCACTAATCATCCTAAAACTTCCTCAAAACATTCCCAAAACCATCAACCAAACATGTCTAACCACTATCTCCATATTCATCCCCGACCTATGAAAAAAACCAAAGGATTGAATACTTTGACCATCGTTTGAAAGAGATTGAAAAAAAACTAGAATCTGAAAATTTAAATGAAATGGTGCAATCATCTCATGTAAAGCCTTTATCACCACCAAAAACTACATCATCCAAGTTCAATGTTTTTGAATTTTAGCAAAGGTTAAATGAGAACCCCAAATCTAATTCCTCAAACACAAATAATATTGAGCAATCCTACCATGTCATGCATCTATCTTCATCCCCCATAAGTCAAAATAAACCTCATGAGTCTTTCACCCAAGTTAACAAATATATCCAACCATCCTCTCCTATCATACCATGCTAGCATAGACTCCCCTACACATCAAGATCAAAGTATTATTTCCACTCCATCCAATGATACCAAAATTCCACAACCCCTTCCAATCTTTGACCAAGATCCCATCTCTCATGAACCTCATGATGATCTAATTATCTCTTTTTGTTTCATCCAAGATGATCCCCTTCCATCTCAAGAGAAAATTATCCTTCCAAGTCCTCCTTCCACCTCATCTAATGAACCCATACCATCTCATGATTCCATTGCATCCCAAGAGCATGGTAGTTCTTCCATCATATCCAATGATGTCCTACCATCTGATGATCAAGATATGCTTTCCATAAAATCTCAGGATTTCCTTCATCATCAAGATCAAGATATACCTCCATTCAAGGATACCCTTTCATTCCATGTTGATGTTCATCCTTATCATGATCAAGATATTCCTTTCATACCACTTCATGATGATTCCATACCTAATAAAGAGTGAGCTACTCCATCTCTTACACCTCATGATCATTTTCCAAGTCCAGATCAAAGTACCCCATCATCTCCATGTCAAGATCCTATCACCCATCCTAATTCCCCTCATGATTACAATCCTCCAAAAGAGTCTATCATCCCTATTCAAGCTATCCATGATCCCCTTACCTATCAAAGGGGTTCCCTCACTTTTATCCAAGGTGGTTTACTTCAAGATCTTGTTATTCCTTCCATATCACATCCACCTCATGGTGGACTTGCATCTTGTTTCATAAATAATACATATCCAATTGGCAAACGAATGTGTCAAAGTATGAACTACAAAGGCAAAGGATTAGGCCTTCATGAACAAGGTATCATATAACCCCTTTATATCCAATAAAATCCATATTATCATGGCCTTGGTTATACACCTCACGCTCAAGACATTGGTACCCATTGTAAGTCTAGATTCCATCAAAATAAACCTAAGTATCCTAGTCCATCAACTTTCATCTATCTTAGGTCCTTATCCTAGTCCATCAAACCTTCCATCTATCTTTGGTCCTTATCATCCAAACCCTAGTTCATCAACCCTTCCATCCATATTAGAACCCTACATCCCTCCATATCCTATTCGTCAAGAACAATAAAGGCACACATCCTTGATGCCCTCTCAAAATTCTACCTACATTAACCCATCCATAATACTTCCATATCATTCATCTCCATCCACCCATCCCATTGCTCTTGGAAGCAATTTGGGTGCCAAATGTCAAAAGATTCCATATCAAAATCCACATATATCAAAGGATCAACATGCCTCCTTGAAGAGACATGCAAAAATAAAATAAAATTTGATCCAAAGTCAAAAGAAAAAAAATCAAAGGCCACAAAGGCCCACAAAGCAAAAAGAAAAATTTCAAAGGCCACAAAGGTCCATAAAGCAAAAAGAAAAATCTCAAAGGCCACAAAGGCCTATAAAGAAAAAATCAAAGTCAAAAGTTATGTGGATTCCTAAAAGTCTCATAGAAGAAATAAAATCTAAATTGGAATCCAAAAGCTTCCTCCAATCATCCATCTAAAAACCTATCACCTTTGAACTCCATTTTTCCTCCATCAAAGGTGTGTGTCGATGTTGATCTTGTTGGTGTAATTAACTATTTAATTACATCTTCATAAGTTTACTTAGGCAATCTTTAATTCCTAAGTTATAGGATCTTATCCTTATCTTATCGAGCTATCTTTTTTCTCAAGATAAGATTTAGTTGTTGCATGCTTGCCTTTTATAAGCAAGCCTCATCTTGTACATTTGCATCAATTCAATCGTGAATCAATCTTGCATATTGATAGCAAGCATTCTCGCCATTATCTCTCTTGTGTGGAAGCATTTTAGTCTAGCAACAGATTTCTGGAAATCTAACATGGTATCAGAGCTTCCAGGGTTGCGGACTCCTTCCCGGATCTGAGGGTTTTATTTTTTGGCTTAAAGATTTTTTGCTGGGTGCAGATTGGGGTTTCAATAACCTCACGGTTGAGATCAGAAGATTCCGCAGACGAATTTTGACTGTAAATTCGCCTATATTAAGGTAAAGTTGTTTTTGAAGCAAATTTTTTTTGCTGGAACAAACCTTCTGCGGTACGATTTTCATAATTTTCACAAAAAAAATATTTTGCAAAATATTTTCTGCGATTTGTTGATAATTTTGGGGCAAAATTTATTTCAATCGGGCATATATTGGAGCAAATATTTTGTGTCAGATTTTGGCAGATCTGCACGGGCATTTCTTTTGGTGTGGATCGACATTGTTCACTCTTTTTTTTTGGATCTGCGGTACATCCACCGTCAGATCCGTCATTGCATCGACCTGCAGATCTTTGTACGAATCCATCGTCGGTTCGTGTGTTTCCACCGGCGTTGGGTTCCTTGCCAGCGGTTACTAATTTGCAGTCAAACCTTATATCGGCGGTACCATGCCGGCGGTCTCATCATTGATCGGCATCTCTAAGCGCTATCTCTGAGCTTTTATCGATGGGTACATCACATTTCCAGTGGTCTCGTCAGTACCAAGCCACGGGTTCTTCCGTTGTTTGACTTGCATCAGGGTTCTGTCCGCGTACATCCTTCTGCAAATTACATCGGCATCAAAAGGGTACTATTGGAGATCTGTCATCGACAGTGGTAAGAGTCAGATCTGTGTACTGTCCGTTACCGTGGGTCTGTTGCTTTGTCGGCGTACTATTGTCGGCGGATATTTCAAAACTGCCATTTGGTGGTACGAAGGCCCGTCACATTTGTAGGCTGACAATACCTATTCTATCAATCGGAGGTTACCTTCTCCTTCATTCGCCGGGTGGTACTTAGGCTGGTCTCTTCACTGGTCGGATCTGCACGGCACATGCATTTATTTGATCGCTGGGTTTGATATTCCTCCCATCATCGGCTACCGGGAGACATATTCTCTGGCTTACTCAGCGGATCTTTGAATTTGTGGATGTCACATCAGATCATCCGGCGTACGCCCCTGTCCATCGGCGCTGTCTCGTCACAGAAGGTACATGACAAGCATGGTACAAATCTTTGAGTCACAGATTTTACATATATAAAAGTTTTTGTTTTATAAATTTCAAAAAAAGCCGACATAAAAGTCTTTGATATCGGCCGACTGGTCCATAGCCGACCACACATTTGTAAGGCCGATGGCTTATTGATTGGCTTAAGTTTTTATCTAAAACCTTTTGTAAAGTCTTATGCCCACCAGTGTTTAGGCCGACGGGTTTATGTACAATGTCGGTCATATGGATGACCATATTTTAGCCGTTATGTGTCGAAAAATTGCACCGAATTAGTCTTTTTTAGACTTTGTAATTGCCCCAAGTGCCTTTTTATAGGCAATTTTTTCATTTTTTCATAACCTTTGCATACGGAGGCCATTTTCCAGAAACGAGATATCGTCGGAAAGCTGGAAAAGTCATCTTTTCAGTGGTGTAGATATTTTGCAGGGATTTTGCAGTTTTGTGCCATATTTTCCAGGTTGAAGACAAATCTCCTTTTTGGCTTTCGGAGCTCATATATTTGTAAATGGGTGACTTAATTACTTTGGAGAATGGGAACTATAGGCAATGGAGTAATTTAATACTCACTCATCTTGATGAGAGGAATCTATTGTCCTATTTGTTTAATACAGTTCCTTTTCCTAGCACAGGTGTTGAGTATTGCAATTGGATAGGCTTTAGGGCTAGAGTCTTTAGAGTTATTTTTGAAAATGTAAATGATGACATTTTGGAGACTCTTATTCACTTCAAATGTCCTCATACTCTTTGGACTCACATTAGAGAGGTATATGGAGACCATGATTCTTCTCCATCTCTTGAAGCTCCTCTTTCCAACTCACATGTGCTTGTTCATTCTTCAGAGTTGATAACCCATGATTGTGATCCTTTGGACAAGATTGCAGATGTTTCAGAGGTTCCTGATAGTCTTCCTGATTGGGATTCCTATTTGACAGACATTGCTTCTTTGTTTGTGGAGTCTCACATTTCAGATTTGGAGGACCAATTTGAGGGTTTATCTCTCTTATTTGATGATAGTCATGGGTCCACTATTATCACTTCATGTTTGTCTATGGAGTTTGTTCAAGATCAGTTTCCACTTGTTCCTGGTTTGTCACAGTTTGTTGTGATTGGGCATGTACCTGATTGGATTGTGGCATCATCTTTATCATCCAAGAACTTGGCAACACATGAGCAGATTTCAGAGACACAATCTTCATACATATGGATTCCTCTTCCTTCTTCCTATCCAGAATGGGAATCATTCTTGCAGTTGTACTTGGTGTATCTTCTTCCTAAGGGGAGAAACATTGTTTGTAGGCATTGGATTTTGTTTTGTCTTCAGACATTAACCATACTTGCAGGAGATCATACATCATGGGGGGGTAATTTATTGTATATTCATGATGGATGTAGTCCTTGGGGGGTATCATTGAGTCCTCCATACATCATGTTTTACATTCGTCATGCCTTTTTTTCTTGTTTTTCTCTCTTTTGGAGAAGGGTTTTTTCCCACTGGGTTTTCCCTTTTTCTCTGCTTTATGAGAGATTGCATTTCATTTGCATCTGTAAATGGGTACCTAACATGGCCTAGTTGCCGGGACCCATAGTAGTTTGCATTTTAATCTTCTCCCTAAGTTGCACTTATGGGGGGGTGTTGGTGTAATTAACTATTTAATTACATCTTCATAAGTTTACTTAGGCAATCTTTAATTCCTAAGTTATAGGATCTTATCCTTATCTTATCGAGCTATCTTTTTGCTCAAGATAAGATTTAGTTGTTGCATGCTTGCCTTTTATAAGCAAGCCTCATCTTGTACATTTGCATCAATTCAATCTTGAATCAATCTTGCATATTGATAGCAAGCATTCTCGCCATTATCTCTCTTGTGTGGAAGCATTTTAGTCTAGCAACAGATTTCTGGAAATCTAACAGATCTTGCCATCCTTTCTATATAACCATCAACAATAATTCCAACCTCCTATCCATTATCCAACATCCATCCCCAATTATCCTCCTTTAATCCAAACCTTTGCATAAGTCCTTAGCTTCTTCCATCATACCATTAATCTACCAACGTTTATGAGTCTAATTCCCATTGCCATGGTTTATTAGAGCACATTGTTGAGGGATATTAGCCGTGGAACTTGATTCTTGAGTCCTTCCTCCATCTCCCTATCATGCATAGATTATCTTCTATATTCATGTATCTCTATCCATATTCCTCTTGCACTCTACACTTGGGGGAAAGTTTCATCCATCCTTTCATTCATATCCATTATCCTCTTTACGTTCATCTTTTACCTTTCCACCTTTGATCTTGACAAGGTTGAGGATCTTCTTGAACATCATACATCTTATCCTATACACTTTATCCATATCTTTTGCACCATATCCTTCACCTTATCCATATTCCATCATTCTATCTAAACACTCCTTTCTTCCCTTCCTTGGTCTTGATGAGAAATAGGGGGAAAATACTTGGGCATTGTGTCCATATCTTATCTATTTTATCTTGATCATCCTATTCATTATCCTTATCCTTACATTCTTCCATTCCATATCTCCTAGCTTATCAAAATCCATGTCCCATTTCCTTCCTATGTTCTTGATGAGATTAGGGGAAAAATTACAAATGCATGCTTTGGATTTCCCTTCACATCCTTATGTGTTACCATTCCATCATATTTCATATCCTTATCATCTATCCATGATTAAATTACCTCCAACACTAGTCATCATGTCCCTTTGCAACCTTGAATCTTATCATGCAAATCATATTTGAGTCTAGTTGTAAACATTATCCAATCCTTGTGTCTTTTGTCAATCAATCATCAACAATCATCAATCTTATCACACTTAGAGGAATAAATGATCCTAAGTATTTATCATCATCATGCCTTATGGAATCAATCATTCCTGGCATCCTAATCAATCAACCATTATCATCTTTCAACAAGAGATATGTTGCTTGTGTGACATGTTTTGCAGTGAATCTTTCATTTTGATCTATCATTTATCCATGGTTGCATAATCTCTAATGTGGAAGATATTATTCCTTCACATCAGTCATCTATCACATTTCATCTCACTCCATCTTTAAAACTTCAAAAAAATCCATAAAAATCATAAAATGTCTTGAAAAAATATTTAAAAAATCATAAAATGTCCTAAAAAAATCCATAAAAATCATAAAATGTCCTAAAAAAATCCATAAAAATCATCAAATATTTCAAAAATCCACCAAAAAAATCACATAACTTCAAAAAAATTCAAAAAACAATGACACTTTTAGATTACCACATAGCTTTGAACTTCAACAAAATCAAAATGTGTCACGATTGATAATCAAGCGAACATTGAAACATACCTACTAATCTATCTTACAAATCCAACCAAATGCATAAACTATGACACGAATCAATTCTACATTGAAACATGATGTTTGCTTGTTTGTTGGTCTTTTGATTGATTTATGATTTTTTATCTTTGATGGCATGTCTTTTAGTTTCTTGAGGATGTCTTCGACTAGAGAAGCGAGGATGGGGCATGTTCACTTGTTTGTTGTCTGTGGCTTGTTTCTTATTCACAGGATGACTCGTTTTAAGACACAGTTGTCTAAAATCATCAATGACATATGAGTCTCATGTGGGTACAAACATTCCTTGTCTAATAGTGTCTTCCATACAATAAGTATTTAGGTCATCTAAGGTCCTTATACCTATATGCTTATACTTCATTGCTAAATAAAAACGTAAATAATATTCAGGTCATCTAGACGTTCATGTTATCTAGATGCTTATACTAATTTGTGATATAACAAGCTCAATGATGATATCGACACATAAAAACCACATGAATTCTCATCACCTTGCATTCTCCCTTTCATCAATCATTTCTTCCATTTTCTTTCCCCCTCATTTTCTCTTCATCATTTTTGTTCATCTTCCTTGCCATAGAGAAATCAATCAATTTTCTTTATCCAACTGATGTATGTCTCTTGAATCAAATCTCAAATTAATAAACTTACTTCTTAAAATCTCATAACCCCCTAATCAATCAATCAATCATTGTATCAATTTGTCTTGCGCAAGCATCAGCTCAATCAGCTTAATCGGCTCATCAACCCAGCTATACTGATCATTTTCTATCAATTGTTTAGTTACGCCCATCAACTGTGTATTTTCATCAAATGTACTTCATCGCTTAATCACTTGTGCGATATCAATCATCTAATCACTTTCCCGTAATCTATGGAGAGATCAATCTTCCTACACTTTGTGTGATTAATCTCTCAAGGAGGCATATCATATTCATCATTATCCTTATCAGGATATTTTTGGGGCATGTATCAATTGATCATTTTTTCTTTGAAACAACACGATAGCCGCATTGTCTCAAAGAGGGGAAAAATGTAGACATAAATATTTCCTCTAATAATATTAAAAGTTTTATCAATATGTGGATCCATTATTAGTACCATTATCCATTCTATATATAACTCATCTCATATTCATATTTCATGAATAACCATTTTATAAATATTTATCTATCTCATTAAATCATTTATCCATATTCATAAACTCCATTTGCATAATAATTTATCCATTGTCATTTATTTATTCATATGATCATTAAAATATCCATACATTTATACATTTGCATATTTCACTAAAATCCATAAATCCATTCATATATTTATCCATTTCCTTTATTTACCATTTTGCATGCATTTCTCCATTTCACTCTTTTATCTCGCATTCGCTCTAATATTGGATCCACCCCTGAGGAGATCTATTTAAATATCGTCCTCTCTCATTTCTGGATCATTTAGTGTCTACTCATCGCACATTTAGCTAATCCATTGCATCCAATATCCATTTCATCTTAGTTTATTTGCATGTTAGCATTCTAGTTTTATCATGTTTTCTTCTATTATTTCATATCATTCGTATTCAATGTTTTAATCTTCGTTCACCATAGCCTCTTGTGCACAGTGATATGAGAGAAATTTTATCCAACAACACAAGATCTTGGATGATAGGAGGGCAATGGAGACATAAAACCATTTACATGCATGTGTGTTTAGTTAGTTTATTTTGTTTGCATGTGTATGTAGGTGGTAAGTACTCCATTGTTTGATGTTGGAATAAAATTTGAATCTTCGGATTTAGACCCCTATTTCAATCATCAACATGAACAACCTCAAGTACAAAGCCTCAAATATAACTCACCAATATTATCGATAATCACGTGATTCCAAGTAAAAGGAGCGACACAAAGTCTACAAAAATTTCTTGATATCCTTTCAATCTCAATTCGTAAATCACCACCAATTCAATCCAATAATAAGATAAAATTACGTAAATGACATTATAACATTCACATACGTTTAAATTGACCCAACTCAAAGTTTGGTATGCAATTTATTCTTCTTTATTGACTTGAAAATGATTTCACAATTAGAACACAAAGTTTCAAAATTGCTTCACAATTTGGCAACACTTCGTTGCATAAAATAAAAGGTAAATAATACAAAGGAATCCTCTCATATTTATAGATGGGAGAGAAGAGCTAATCTAGGAAAAACCCTAACCAATTATTGACTTATTCAAAGGTGTTGTCCATGAATGAGGAGAACATCTTTGTTTTTACATGTAATTGCATTTTTCAAAATGACATGTAAAATGTCAAAACTTATCTACATAAAGCATAGAAAAAATCACGAGAACTATATAACTCTGGATATATAAGAATATTTTATGGTTCCTTGCTCTTGGCCTAGAAATCTTCATACTTCTTCTTAATCTCATGCACGATTGCCTCATCTAGTCCAACGGTGTAATCAATGATTGTGTGAACCTTTGTGATGGACTTCCTTGCGATGGAGCAAATCTTTTTGCACCTATCCATTTGTGTTTTGATACTGTCTAAAGTGAGTTTTAAATCACACGAGGTGTATATAGAAGTCAAATAAAATGCTTCATCTTCCACCTACTTTTGGATAGCTTCTTTGAATATCTAGACAATCTCACTTGCCTAGAGGAAAGTATGATTGTCATCAAGGAGTTTTCCCAACAACCCTTCAATCCCATTCAGCATAATAATACAATGCCCTTCAAGGTCTTCTTGCACCTATTGTATTTCTTTGATGAGGGCCTTGATACTTGTATGTGGTTCTTAAGAGACTCTTTTATTTTTACATACTTTTATTTGTTGGGAATAACCCCAATTTCCACTCGTTTGCTCAATTTTGTGTCCTTCATTTGTAACCAAAATCTAAGGCTTCGTTCCATTTCCTTTTGTTCCATAGAAAATGTGTCTTTTGTTTTATCCAATTCCAACTTCATCTTGGATACTTGGGCAATCATTTCATCAGCAATAGTTATGAGTTGCGAGCCCTATTCTATTATTTTGTCAACAAACTCACACACCACTTTACCTTTGGAGTAGTACTTCTCCACCTTCTGAACTACTAGCTCTTCAACATTTATCATCGCCATTGATTGAACATTCTTTGAGGTCCCCATGATCTTTCTTGACACTAATGCATAACGTTCAACCTTCTCTTTATACATGTTCTTGGCTTGTTCCATCTTATCAAGTTGTTTGCCAATGCATTTAGAGTCACTTGTGCATCTTCCTTGGCGCTTGCATTAGTGACCTTCCAAAGTTGAGTCCTTGTCACAGTGTAATCTTTCGTATTGATCTCACTCTTATCTTGTGGAGGTGTTGCAACATCCACATATTCATAACCTAATTTATCCACATGTAATCTAGAGTGAATCTTTTCCTATTTTCTTCCCTTTGGCTTTTGGAAGTACTATCTCCTCAATATCTAACTCATCAAGAGAAACCATCTATTTCTTTCATTTAGATACTTGTGAGACTAACCAAGGAGGAAGAAATGAAGTATTGCCTTCTTGACCCACTGCTAATTCCTATGTGGCAATTGCATCCGTAGAGTCAAGTGTTGTATTCACAACTGGGTTTCTTTCAATCATCACAACTCTGGGAGTCTGCAAATTTGATGTATCTGGAAATTACTCTCTCATAAACTAATCAAATTCAGCTTGTGATGTAATTTCATAGGATGGTGAAGATAGACTAGAAATTGATGATGGAGAACCTGAGGAAACATCAATCCTTTGCAAAATTGAACCAATAGAAGGGGTGGAAAGAACTAAATGAACTAATGGGGAAATTTTTACTTTTAGTGCTTGCAAACCAATTGTAGGTAGAGGTGAAGTAGGAAGAGGTGGTGGTGGAGAAGTGGGAATTGGAGGAGTGTGAGGTGTGGCTGAAATGATGAGTGATGATGTATGTGGGGGATCTTCGGTGATGTTCTCTTGTGGAGATAACTGCATTTCCTCATCATGCCTTTCTTCTTCCTCATTACCTTCCTCCTCTTCTTCTTGATCTTCATCAAATTGTTCATCCTCTCCAGATTGTTCACTTTCATCTCCTTCTTCTTCTTCAAGCTACTCTTTTGATTCGAACTTAGGTTCTTCTTCAAGAATTTGTCCTTCCTCAGTAATGTGTTCCTCTTCAGTAGTGTGCTCCTCTTCAGCAGTTTGTCCTATGTTCTTCCTATAGGTGAATTTAATTTTGGGTCCTCTATGTGAAGAAGAGGGGGCATCAACTGCTCTATGTTTGGTTCAGAGCTCCTGTTGACCACTAGCTTCACCTCCTGATACCTCCCCTTCAAAGTCTATCCTAAAGGAATTCAACTAAAAATCATGCCTCTGTAACCATTCACAAGTGTTGTGCATAATATGAGCAAGCCTTTGTGAAATAGAAATGTTCTCCTTTTTGGACCATTGGATCGGTGGCAAAGTTTTACCTGCAATCCTTCATCATAAATAGAGTTCAAAATGTCACCAAGATCTTCAAAATATTTTGGAATATCTACCAATCCTAAATCTCTAATTTGTTCCATAGTGAGTCTAAAAAATTCCATTCTTTGGATGTCTTCATCTCTACATTCCACCCATATGTCTTCAAAACGATGCACGTGACCATGATCCTTATTGATTTTTCTTTTTACATCTCTATAGTCAAAATCATGCCTATACCTGTATGACCTTGTGGTCATAATCTACATCTTTGTTGCTATTGATTTGGTCTTTTGTACACTTTAAATTGAGTATCTTCCAATAGCAATTGGAAACCTAAAGCCTAGCTTGTGAATAGCCTAGCATTTTGTGCGCACTATAATCAGTTGTCTACATAACTCCATTAATACACACTTATTAGAAGGATATCTTGGTAACATATATGGGCATCTCGTATATCACCCTAATCTCAAGTATGTAAAAGTAGGAAACTGCAAGAAAATACATCCAAACTTGGTGACAACTTTCCATGCTTCGTCAGATACTCTTTTCTATTCTAGAGTTGGATCAAATGTGAAAATAAAAGGTGCAAAGAAAGCATTATTTACTCTTCTGAAATGCTTAATTCTTTCTCTCAAGGTAATATGAGAATAAAATTTATACACTGGTACAACAGTTCTATTTCCTTCTATTGATAATCCTGGAAATTATCTCATGATTGCAGCAGCATCCACCAAGTAGGAGGTCATGTAGAACTTCAAGGTTGTTTTCACATTGATTAGTTTTTCATGAATCCCATCACTAATCTGTGTACCCTAGTCTATGTGTGCCTTCTTCCTCCTAATGACTCTGATATATTCATACATCCATTCTTGGAAATTAAAGGAGATGGGTAAACCTTTGACCCGACTTAGAAGAGTGATCACGTCTCGAACATCTTCCTTAAAGTCACTATGTGGAAGACCTTTGGGCCATCTAGAAATGGTGGGCCTCAGATTCTTTAGCCATTGTGTGTTGATCAATTTTTTGGCTTTGTTTTTATCTTTGTCATAAGCCTCTTGACCTTATTGAATGGAAATAGTTGTATACCTCTCAATGTTTGGAACCTAGAAAAATATGTTGAAGGATTTTGGATCCAATCTCATCATAACTTGCCTAGTAGAGTCTCTAACACTCTTGTTATCCTTGATATAGTGTAGGGAAACTTGTAGGAGAAATTATGGGCAATGAGGAGCTACTGGAAATTAAGCCACTTGATGAAGATTGTTGTGGAAAATTACTTACAAGTCTCTTTTCAATGGTTGCTTTTTTGTTCTTTCTACAAAGTCCTCCATGTCAAGGTGACCAATTTTTGTGTCCTTGATCTCATTGATCTTGGAGGTTACAACGGTGGTCGGGTGGACACCTTAATATTTGTATTTCATCTTGTTTTTCTTAGATGATGAAGGCAATTCCTTTGTTTTCATTAAGATTGCAAAGGATCACTGAAAACCACCTTTAAAGAATACTTGATAAGAACTGAAGGTAACTGCAAGGAAATATGGATTTATTCAATGTTAGGAGCATATGCATTACAAGAGCAAATGGAATGCGTCAAACTAAGCAAGCACTTTGGAGAGAGCATACATAAGCTATGGAGCATGAAAAATAAAGCAAATGCGAAAGGAACGAAGTTCAAAATGCAATTTGAAATTATTTTGAGAGTTAGTGAAATTACTGCTTTTTATGCAAGGGCGTTGAAAATCAGTGCCCTTACACTTGGAAGAAACTAAATTTTGTGTAAAAGTGCTAAAAAATAGTGCTTCAACATGTTTTGGGAAGGCTTGGATAAAATCATGCAAAGGCAGTAAAAATCAACGCCTTTGCATCGCATTGGAAGATTACTTAATTGCATTAGTAGCAAAAAATCCCACTTATACATCACTAAACTTTGCACGAAGCTTTGCATGCAAAGGTGGTGAAAATCACTGCCTATGCATCAAGACGAAGTGAGTTAAGTTTGTAAGAGCGATGGTTTTCACCAATTTTGTAAACATGAGTTGAAGATCATTGTTATATATGTCGAGTCGGTGAAAATCACTGCCTCAACATCTAGAAAGAGATTTCAACATGAAGAAGCATTTTTTTTTACCGTTGTTGCATGAAAATACTTTCTAGAATGTGATGGTGTTGAAAATCAATGCCATTGTACTAGGGGAATAACTTGAATGTATTATCAGTAATTTCTAACATGCATACATCCATGGCGAGTAGGGAAGAATAGAGGCTATGGCATCAAAAATCAACGCCAATGTACAAGGAAATAACCTCAATAAAACCCTAAAACATTGACACCCTAAAAGAAATCCAGGGCAAACCTAAAAGACAATAACATTGCAAAAAGAAATAAAAACAAAAACCCTAAGAAATGAGCATAGGAAAAAGACAAACACATTTCCTCAAATTTAAATAAAGCAAGGATCATTTATGTAAAACTAGAAGATAAAGACAGAAACAACAAAACATCCAAGCAAAAGGAGAAAATAGTATCGTACCTATTAATAAAAGGACAACAAACCCTAGACTGATGAAGAAGTCGAAAATGCACAAAATCCACCAATCCAAGATTGAAGGAGGTTGCAAATGCAAAAGGCATGAGGAAGAAGGGAGTTAAACAAGTTTAAACAAACATAAACTAATCTAAAAAAACCGTTAAAATCCATTTAAAAGACTCTAAAATGATCCATTAATGAACTATAAGTTCATTAAAGCCCACGTGTGTGAAGGTGGGAACATGTAGGGGCAGGGATTTTCACTACCCCGACACATTCAAAACATGATAGAAAATGAAAGTGCATAGCGGTAAAAATTATCGCTCCAACACACAAAAACTTGAACAAAACATCGCATGTCAAAGCATTAAAAATTAGTGCTCCAACAAATGAAGAATGAGGGAAGAGTGTAGGGGCGCTGAAAAACAGTGCTATAACACTTAGAAATTTTTTAATAAATCGGATCATGTAGGGGTGCTAAAAATTAGCGCCCTCGCATGGGAAATTTTTTTTCGAACTCCCAAAGACTGAAAATCGACAAAACATTTGTTTTGAAGGTTTTCAAAAAATGACGAAAGATGAGCGTTCGAAGGGATGATTTGAGGCTTAGGACCACGTGTAAAGGCCAATTAAAATTTTCCTCATTTTGCATGCTTAGAGTGCATGGGTCTATGGAATGAACTAGTTTCATAGGGGGTTATCTCATAAATCGAGCGCAACTAGATTCGAGGATAAAAGTTGGTTGTAGCTAGGGAGCTTCCTTAAGTCATTCTTAGAAACGAATGAAGGGAGAACTCCAAACTCCAAGTGCCTTTATCCATCCATTGGGCATAGAGTCAGGTGACAAAAATAAAAATACTCAAAAATAAAAAGATGCAAAGACTGTACAAATATTAACATAGAACATCTATCACCTTATTGAGTAAAGTGTTTTGGATGTTGCCCACTATGTGGAAGAGAAAACGGTGTTCCATATTTGTATGCCAAAAGAAATCTATTTCCACCATGTAGTTGATGAATCTTGAATGGTCCCATCCATAGTGAATCGAACTTTCCATACATGCCTTTTAGCTCTCTTCTCTTGTCCCACAAGAGAACGAGATCACCAACCTGAAAGTCACGAGACTTTGCCTTCTTGTCAAAAATACTTTTCACTTGTTCCTGATGCTCCATGATATGGTTCACCATGAATTCATTTCTCCTCCATTTCAGAGAGATACATGATATGCTTATGAACTAAACTTTCAAAAGTCTCATCTCAATGGCCTTAGCTAGCGTGAGAGTGGGAAGTTCTAGTGTTATTGGAATTTTAACATTCAACCCATACAAGAGTTGAAACAGGGACATGCCTATCGCCCGCTTTGGAGTGATCCTATCTGCCCACAAAGCATCACACAATGCTTTATGCCGCAAACGTTGATTCTCATCCACAAGCTTGTGAATTATAATAACTAAGTTTTTATTGCTAGATTCAACCTGACCATTACCTTGCGGGTAATAGTCAAATGAATGTGACAATGTAATACCATGCTCAAAATAGAATTTAGTAATCTCTCTTGATGAGAAAGTAGAAGCATTATCAATAAAAATTTTGTTTGGCACACCAAACCTAGATATGATATTTTCCTTCAAGAAGTTACACACTACCTCTGAAGTAGTGTGCTTAACTGGGATTGCCTCCACCCATTTGGTGAAGTAATCAGTTGTTGTCAGAACATAGGTATGTCCTACACTTGAAGGTAGATTCACTGCACCAATGAAGTCAATACCCCACTGATGAAAGGGCTCTTCAATGACAACTGGCTTCAAGGGTAGAGCTGCCAATTTTGGCTTACCTACGAACTTCTAGCATAATTTACACTTATGAACCCATGAATACGCATCTTGAAAAGTGCAGGCCAATAATACTTTGCCCTCAAAATATCCTAGGATGTAACCAATGCTGAGAAGTTTCCACCACATGCTAAATCATGAAAGGATTTCAACAATTTTTCCTGCTATGCTTTATCAACACAACGCAAGAAAGTACCATCCAAGGCGTGCTTATACAAACCATTGTCCCATAAGAAATAATTTGTTGATTTGAGATTGATAGTTATTTTATCCTTAGGAGTCAAGTGTTCTAGAAATTCTCCATATGTGAGGAAATGAGCAATGTTTGAATACCATTCATTAGTAGTATTGACAAACAACACCATTGGCAATTCATTTGGACTTATCTCTTGAGATTCTAAAATTTCTTTATCAGGATTATTATCAACAATAGGCCGACATAAACCTCACCCACACACCAGCTTGGTTGGATTGATGTCTATGTCATATTCCTATATTTGGCAATCCAATTGCCCCTTTTTGTACCAAACTCATGCTCTGTCAAGATGGACTTGACAGTTGAATTTGGAACCAAGGCTCTGACATGGCTATTAAGAATGTAAAATCTAAAATGCTTGACTACCTTAACCACAACAAAAGTGTGTTTCTCCATTTGGGAATATCTTATTTCATGATTCTTCAAAGGATAACTCATGAACATAATTGGGGATTCAAACCCCTCACTATTCTCTTGCACTAAGATTGTCGAGAGTGTATGCTCAGAAGCATAATTGTACATGATAAACTCCTTCATGTAGTCCAGGCATACTAATACTGGTGCATGAGCAATAGCTTCTTTAATACCATCAAACACAACTTTTCCTTCTACAATCCAATGAAAAGTGGTAGTTACTTTCATCATATTAACAATATGAAAAAAAATTCTACAAATTCTGGTACAAATCTTCATAGAAAATTCACCTTCCCAAAGAAAGAATGAACGACTTTCGTACTTGATGGAAAAATGAGAGCTTCGATACTTTTGACCCTTTCAAGATCAATCTTGATACCTTCCTTGGACACAATGTGACCAAGAAGTTTAACTTATGTAACACCAAAATTTGACTTTTTGAGATTTAAAGAACTTCCATGTTGTCGGCATCTCTCCAAGATTTGCCTCAAATGGTAAAAATTCTCATGACACTTTTTGGAAAAAAATGTAATATCATCAAGGTAAACTATAATGAACTTACCTAATACAACACAGAAAGCCAAATCCATAGCCTATTGGAACGTGGTGCCAACATTGATAAGACTAAAAGGCATTTTATGATATGCAAAAGTACCCCATGGAGGTGTAAAAGCAATCTTGCATGTTGATCATCTGAACTAACCTCTATCTGGTTGTAACTAGAGAAATCACCTAACATAGAAAGCATCTTAGATCCAGTCACCATTTGAAGAACTTGATCCATCACTAGAAGAGGATAGTTGTCCTTAAGTGATAGTTGATTCAAATTTTGAAAATCCACACAAATGCAGATATCACTATTCTTTTTGCAAACATGAAAAATATTAGCTATCCACGTTGAATGGTGGATAGGGAAAATAATTTGTGCATTCAACATCTTTCAAATCTCTACAAGGATAGTTCCAAAAATCTTTGGATTATATTGCCTTTGCTTTTGCTTATAAGGCAATGAACCAACTTTGATTGGAATTTCATGCTGCACCTCTTTTGGATGAAAATACTTAAGATCTTCATAAGAATATGCTAATAAATCCATATATTCCCATAATAATTCAACAAAATTTTCTTTTTCTTTAGTTGTGCAACACTTTCCAATATTCACCATCTTAGGATCTATGTCAGTTCCTAAGTTGATCTGCTCAACTTCTATAGATGAATCGAAGCTAGACTGCTACTTTTTGACATAATGATCATGCTTGTCAAAAAGTATTTCAAGGGATACCAACCCCTTCAAAATTTTATTGCCTTTGAGTTGTAAAAAATCCTCACCTGTAACTGGATCAACTTCATAGATATATTCTCGGGGTGGAGAATCACTACCTTCAAAATACAACTCCTCAAAGTTTTTCGCCTTCTCCAAGAAAGATACAATTTGGTGATTGTCATTGAAAATTTGCTAGTTATCTGAGTTGTCAAGAACACTTGGGAAAAATACTAACTCAATGGTATAAGCAGGTCCATGAAAATCCTTGTGTGGTATTAGGAGCATGGCTAAAATTGCTAAGGAATCAGCTCTGTCATTGTATTCTCTTGGAACTACAAAAATGTTGAAGGCATCAAACTCCTTAATGCAATCCCAAACAAGATTGTGGTAATGCCTTAGTCTGTCATTCTTAGTTTGGTACAAATTCCTTATCTGGAAGATGACCAACTCAGCATCACCTTAGGCATGAAGATTCTTAATTCCTTTCTTACTTGCAACTTGCATTCCTAATAACAAAGCTTCATATTTGATCGTATTATTAGTATTGTCAAACTACAATTTAAAAGCAAAATGAAAGACCTTTCCTTTTGGCGAAACAAAAACAAATCTGATTCCTAAACTAGTGGAAGAACAACTGTCATCAAACTCAATTACCCAAACTTCATTTGGATCACCAAGACTAACAACATCAAAATTTGTGGCCTCATCATCCAATGAAACTTCATAATCTAAGATAGACAAATCATATGATGATTCATTTTGTTGTGAAGATGAAACAACACTTTATAACTCATATTTTGATGAAGATTCAACATATTCATCAGTTTGAAGATAATAGGTACCAATGCCTGGAAACTCAAATAAAATTTGAGTTCTTTGGTTGTCAAACTTAGTTATTGAGAATTTTCACTCCCTTTTAGGAACCAACTTCTACATCACACCCTTTACGAGTATCCTAGCCTCTGACATATCCGTGTTAATATTTCCTCCAACATCTTTACAAAAATTATGTCCAAGGAGAATTCCATAAGATGTTGGCACATCTGCTACCAAGACTGTCATCTTGATCTTTTTTTTCCGGATATGCAGCAAATGCAAACTACACATCCTTAATCTGCCCGATTAGAGGTACTTGCTTGTTTTCCATAGAGAAACCACAACTATTTTTTTTTGTAAGATTCAAACAAAAAGCAGTGGCTACCTTGATTGGCATCACATTTTCTGATGCACCAGAATCTATAACATAATTACTTAACTTAAAACCATTAACAAGTAGGGAAATAAAGAACGAATCAATACATCCAGAAGTAGGAGGAACACAAACTAGGTTATTCTAAGGAGTTTTTGGCTTCAGGGCAGTAGAAACATTAGGGATGATTCCCTACTAGGGTTAATTCCTTTATCTCTAACAAACTTGAAAATCTTGTCAAATTGGTTAGAATTTTCCTTAAGGTATTCCACTTCATACATTTGGATTTGTTTCCTCTTTGCATGATCAATGATGTCAAAAGCTTGAAATTTTTTTTACAAAGAATACGTGGTAACTTCATTTATGGGCTTAACAAAGGGTACAATAGTCTTAGGAACCTAGACATTGGCCTTTGGGATGGCAATAGCTATAGGAGGAGGACGAGGAGCACTTGTTTATTTGTTGTATCCTTCGATTACCAAGGCAAAGGAGATCCTCTTTTTGCAATGGTTACCGGCAGCTTGCTTTGTTTGTGGAGCAAAAAATTGAGCTTGATCAAGTTGATTTTGTTGTGACTGTGTAAAACAACATATGTAGATCATTCACCAATTCCTCATCATCAAATTCATTTGCTATTTACAAATAACCAAAGTTGGAGTCACTAGCTGGATCCATTTCTTCATCTTGAAATAAATCTGCATTTTCTTCTACAGGGTAATCTGGTTGTGTATATTCATCTTGCTCAACTTCATAATACCCTACTATTGTATTGGTAGGCAGAGCTTCCAAAGCAAGCCTTCCTTAAGGTGCAGGGAGACGATTTTGATTTCTATTGCTAGAATAATTGGGAAAAGTCCTTGTTGGAATATCCTTGTAAGTATTATTATTATAAAATATCTTCTTCAAGGCCAACAAATCATTTGCAAACCTTTGAACCATGGCATCAAAAAAATTGGAGTTGGTATGGAGGATGAAGAACCTAACGCTTGGCCCTTTCTATTTGTATTTGTACTTATCTCGCCGACAAGAATCAAGTCATCCTTAATACTTGTAGCTAATTGTTGTCCTGCTACAACATCTACAAGAACTACCCTACACAAAAGAAAACTAACCTTGGGAAGTTGTGTATTGATGAAGAAGCACTTCATATTATGGGTTGTTGGTTTGGAATTTGTAGGAATCCTTGTCACCAGCTTATTAAACTTTTCCACGAACTCACACATGGTTTCATGGGCTTCTTTCCTCATGGTTGTAAGTCAAGCTAACAAAGCATGTGCATCTTCAACATGTTTGAATTTTTCTTCAAACTTAGTACGAAGAGTACTCCAACTAGTAACTGAAGCAACAACAAGAGTATAGAACCACTCAATAGCTACTCCTTGTAGGGTTTCAACAAACAACCTCACAACTACATCTTCATGCTTAATTCCAAGAACACCGCAAACAATGTAGAAGGCAACAATATGTTCATCTGGATGTTGCTTGCCATTGCGATATAACTTTAGGATATTCTTTCATGAAACATCTAGGAGTTCATGTAGAGGGGTGGCCAAACCAAGAGGACCAAAAGCATTACCCCAAGGTCTTGGAGGTGGTTGAGCCATAGCAATTTGAATAACAGGTACCTAAACTGGACCTCTATGAAAGATAGAAGATTCACTCGGAATTGGTGATCTTAACTTTCATGGAGGATAAATTGTAGTTCATTGTAACAATGACCTTGCTCATAGAGGAGAAGGAAGAACGTTATGTCACGACAACAATTGGAAAAATGGGTCCACCACTCCTTGTGCCCTTAAACCTCGTGTATAACTTTTGTCAGCTAAAATGTAGACTTGAAACAAGAGAGAAATTAGCAATAACAATATACATGGGATCACAATAAGATACTAGAGTGCTTATTCACTTCAATCAAAAGCATGAGGCTTTGATTTCGTGCTTCAATCCCCAACAGAGTCACCAAAAAACTGATGGGTGAAAATTTTGTAATCTCTTTACAGATTACAAAACTTTGATTTTCAGCCACAGTTATGCGAGATGAAATCTCTCCTCTTAGAAAGGGGAGGAACCCTTCTTACTGCTTACTGAAATGAAAGTAAACTAGATTCTAATATATACACTATACAAGTCATACGGGGGTGTGTCACATTCATGATTCTCTCTTTTTCAGAGAATATGTTTATAATGTTCCACGATTTTATATCTTTGGATGCAATACAACTCTAAATAAAATCTAAGCAGTAATTTCAATACTTCTAACTTGTCAAAGCAAAGTCTAGGAGTACTAGTGTGATGAAATATGTAACCAAAAGGCTCATGGAGGCATACAGTTGTTTCGTATTCTTCAATGATGGATTTCACAACAACATAACCAACAACGTAAATGAAGCACAAAGTCTTCAATATACCTTATGAAGAGACCCACAAACAACATGAACAACCTTGACTACAAAGCCTCGAAGATAACTCACCATTACTATCAATAATCACGTGATTCCATGTAAAAGGAGCAACACAAAGTCTACAAAAATATCTTGAAATCCTTTCAATCTCAATTCGTAAATCACCACCAATTCAATCCACTAATAAGATAAACTTACGTAAATGACATAATAACACTCACATAAGTTTAAATTGACCCAACTCAAAGTTTGGTATGCAATTTATTTTTCTTTATTGACTTGAAAATGATTTCACAATTAGAACACAAAGTTTCAAAATTGCTTCACAATTTGGTAGCACTTCGTTGCATAAGATAAAAGGTAAATAATACAAAGGAATCCTCTCATATTTATAGATGGGAGAGGAGAGCTAATCTAGGAAAAAACTCTAACCAATTATTGACTTATTCAAAGGTGTTGTCCAGGAATGTAGGAGAACGTCTCCATTTTTACATGTAATTAATTTTTTCAAAATATAAAATGTCAAAACTTATCTACATAAAGCATAGAAAAAAGCATGAGAACTATCTAACTCTAGAGATATAATAATATTTGATGGTTCCTTGCTCTTGGCCTAGAAATCTTCATACTACTTAATCTCCTGCATGGTTGCCTCGTCTGGTCCAACGATGTAGTCAATGATTGTGTGAACCTTTGTGATAGACTTCCTCACAATGGAGAAAATATTGCTGCACCTATCCAAATGCGTTGTGAGATTTTCTAAACTGAGCTCTACATCACACAAGGCGTACGTTGAAGTCAAAGAAAAGGCTTCATCTTCCACCCGCTTTTTGATAGCTTATTTGAATATCTGGACAATCTCACTTGTCAGGAGGAAAGTATGATTGTCATCAAGGAGTTTTCCCGACAACTCTTCAATCCCATTCACCATAAAAATATGATGCACTTCAACATCTTCTTGAACCTGTTGTATGTATTTGATGAGGGCCTTGATAACCTATATGTATTTCTTAAGAGACTCTTTTATTTCCACATACTTTTCTTTGTCAGGAATAACCCCAACTTCCACTAGTTTTCTCAATTTTGTCTCCTTCATTTGTAACCAAAATACGAGACTTTGTTCCATTTCCTTTTGTTCCATGGAAAGTGTGCCTTTTGTTTTATCTAATTCCAACTTCATCTTGGATACTTGGGCAATATTTTCATTACAAATAGTTATGAGTTGTGAGCCTTGTTCTATTATTTTGTCAACAAACTCATACACCAATTTACCTATAGAGTAGTACTTCTCCACCTTCTGAACTACTAGCTCTTCAAAATTTATCATAGCCATTGGCTGAACATTCTTTGAGGTCCCCGTGATCTTTCTCAACACTGATGCACGATTTTCAACCTTCTCTTTATACGTGTTCTTGGCTTGTGATGAATCCAATTAATGGCTCAATTTTGATAGGGTTTATTATATATCTGCTATTGTTATTATAGACTTTGGCACTTGGTTGTTGACATTTTCCATGTTGTTTCCTTAAAACCATAAACCTTGGGCATAGACTTATCCTTGTGGCTTAATTTAATGACATTAACATGCTATGAGAATTATACATGTTAATTTTACATGTGGTTGAATGGATGTTATTTTAAGGTAATTATGAATATGCAATTTTTTGTAAGTGCTAATGTCATTATGTAGGTTCACATTAAGATGTTGATGTAAATGAAGCTTGCAAAGTGGAAGAAACTCTTGCCAGTTGGTCAATTGCCAATAGAGTTAAAAAGATGGTCATTAAGAGGTCAAAGGAGGGAAAACTCTCAATGGAGGGAAACTTCCAATGGAGGGAAATTCCTAGTTCCAATGAAAGATTGTAACTACCTTTTAATGGTCATGTTTGTTTGTTGAGAAAATATAGGGAGTGTGTTGTGCTGGATTCTCATTGGTGCAAGTCTTCTTTGACCAAATTTGGTGCATGCATAACTTCCTCCCTCTCTTTTCTATGCTTTCAATAAATGGCATCCTCCTATTTTGTTGGAGTCGACTACCTAGGTAGTTAGGATTAGTTAGAAGTTTTCTCTCTATAAATAATGGTTAGACGCCCCATTTCATAAGGTTAGATGTTTTGAGATTGTATTTTGTATTTCTAGTTTGAGTAATACAATCATATTGTTGAAATGTTATAATCATGTTTTCAAGAAATAATATGATATTCTGATTTGTTGTATCTGAGTTAGCTTAAGGAAGACTCACTCAAGGGGGCCTACTTGGTGAGAATTCTCTCCATTTAGTTTTAAAAATATTTTTCTATTTAGTAATTAGTTTGAGTTTTAGCAGTTGTTTGTTCCTACAACCACTGGAATTTTGTTTTGTGACTATCCTTGTAACCAAGGTAGACAAAGTAGTTTCCTATCTGTTTGTTGAGATTTCCATTTCTAGTACAATTGTTGATGCTTAGTGTAGTTGTTTCATGCTTAGTGCTTAAATTGATTTCTTTCTAGCATTTTATTTCTAGTATTGCTTCTTTTCTAGTTTATGGATGACTACACTGGAGTCCTAGTGCACATACAGTGCTAATCCATTTCAAGTCTAAGTCCCTGGGTTGACAATGAAATGCACCTTCATGATGAGTAAGATAGCTACTTAGTGTAGATGTCCAATCTCTAAGTCATAGCTCTAAGGGCTTAGTTATTGAACCATTAGAGAAGGCCAACATTTTTGGCACCGTCGTCGAGGATGGTGTCAAACTAGGAAGTTCTTTGGAGTCATTGATAGTCTCTTTCTTACTATAGTATTTTTGAAGTTTGTTCTTAGCATACCCCTCATCTAGGAAAGTAATGATCTAGTATTCTTTCACCAATTTTTTGTGTGAGTTGGCTGATACTGAGTTGATATCACATGCATAGAGGTAAGAGAAGAGATGCTTATGGGAGATTCCTTCCTAATGACCCTAATCCTGATAATTAGCTAGTTGAGTTTCAAAATCTACCAAGAGACAAAGAAGAATAAGAGGCACATCCTTTTGCTGATGCATTTCCCAATTTGACCAGTTTTGAAACTTTCTCTGAAGACCAAAATCTGATCGAGAATCCATTTGCTTTGGAACTCCATCAAGCAGGTATGGCTGATGCACATTGAAACAGACCCAACCAACCATCTTTTCCATTCCCTATCACTCATTAGAATGAAGTTGAAAACCTCAAAAATATCCCTACCTTAGTTCTTCCTAAGTTCTATGGGCTGTCACAAAAGACCTTGACACTTTCTTGTTTGAGTTTGATATCCTTTGCAGAATATATGACTATACTACTGATGCTCATAGGCTTAAATTGTTTCCTACCACATTGAAATAAGCTGCATTAATATGGTTTATGAGCTTAGGTAGGAATACTATAGAGACTTAGGATGATATGAAAACAAAGTTTCTTGAGAAGTACAAAGAATATTGTAGGGGCGGTGATATGAGAGAAGATGACATCTTTAGGATGCAGCGGAAGGAAGATGAGAGTTTGGAGGACTATATTTCAAGGTTTTTGTTTTTCCTGCAAAAATCTCCACATCATACACTCAATGAAGATTCTCAAAATTTGCTCTTCCTTAGAGGGATCAGTGAAATCTGCATTGATTCTCTAGACCTGATGGGAGGAGGAGACATCACCCAAGTTCCTTAGGATGATATTAAGAAGTTATGTTGAAATTACTCCTAGGTGGCTTCAAAGAAAGGAAGAGGTTACCAATCCTCTATGGGTAAATCCTCCACCAATGGAGTCTCAAGGATGGAGATTACTCACTTGTTGGAAGATTTCAAACAATACATCATAAACAATTTGGCTACTTAGTTAGATACACTTCAAGCAAAGAAGAAATATGAGGCAAAGGCAATGTTGGCAGAATATTGCCCTCATTGCAGACAAAAGAAAAAAAAGACTGCAAATGAAAAATAGTAGCCAACATTGACAACAAGCAAATTCCACCTGAGTTCAAACCAATTCAGGGTGATGATGATCAAGTCTACTACATTGCACAAAGGAGACAATGGGCCTCAAGACAAGGTATGCCACTAGATCCATTATCTTTTACTGGGTCTTATTTCAATTCTTATGCATCTAGTAATCAATGGCAACCCCCATACCCATCCAACTATGGAGGATATCCACCTCATCCTTGGAGCAACCCTACAAATACCTAGCCCAATCACCAAAAATCTTCACCCCAGTGGCAACAATATCAGGGGAATTGGCAGCCACCTCCAGGAAACTAGCAATAGACATCCCAGTGGAGGGGGAGAAAACAATGGTCAAACTAGACAACTAGTTACATGCAACCACCTCCACAGCCTTAGCAACCTACCATAATGCCTCCTCCTACTAGCTCAAGTTCTAGCACACCTAGATCTACTCAGTTACGAGCTCAACCCACACCTAACCCAAATAACAAGCCACAACAACAACCAGTCTACTTTGTAGATCCTAATCAATTTCCTACATATGTTGTGAGTGCGAGTGACATTCATCTGCATTCAGGAACCACTTTGCCATCCCCTTCCACTCCTATCATCACTGAGATTCCTGTGGAAGAAGAGAAGCATTAGAATATCCCTACTCAACCAAGTGTGCTTAAAAATCCTAAACTAGTTCAGTAGTCTGATCAAGACTCACCATTTCCTCAAAGATTAGAAGTTGTTAAACAAAAGGAAGAGAAGGAGGAAAAAACCTTTGACATTTTGGATCAGTTGAAACACATGTGTTAAGATACCTTTGTTTTTGGACATAAAAGATGTCCCCATATATGGCAAAGCAATCAAGGAAGCATGCCTCAAAAAGCCAGGGAGGAAAAAGAAAGACCCAACTACCGTTCATGTGGTGGGAGAGTTTGTAGATATCATGCTTGGGAAAGTTATTGTTCCTAAATACACTAACCCAGGTAGTCCTATGGTAGGAGTTGTTATAAATGGAATCTAGATAAAGAATGCTCTAATTGACTTGGGAGCAACAATAAATGTGATGACTAAGGATATCCTGCATCAACTGAATGTTGCAAGCATGAGACCTACTCCTAGTATCCTGCAGCTTGCTGATAGTTCTACTGTCAAACCATATGGTATAGTAGAAGACCTTGTGGTAACTCTAGACTCTTGGGAGTACCCAACATATTTCATGATTCTTTCTCCTAAAGCTACACTAGGAGGATATCCCATTATTTTAGGAAGGTCGTGGTTAGCCATAGTAGATGCTTACATTGGATGTCGGTTAGGAGGCATGACTATTTTTTATGGTAGAAGTACTAAAAAGCTTGTTCTCTACCCTCCTTCTCAACCATCCAATGATATGGGTAACCCCATATGGCCACATGTTGGAGAAGAGGTCGAGGAATTCAATTCAGTGGCACAACTCGTGATGATTGATAGAAGTCCTTTCATGCAGCTTCAGGAAGAAGATGAAGTGTTGTCCAACATAATTCAAAACCATTGTGAGGTGCATGAAGAATCATCCACTCATGAATCTGGTTTTGTAGGTCCAATTAAGATACTTATGTTCGATCCTCCTACAACTGAACTTCTTGCAGCAATAGATATGCTTCATACATTGTTGTCGCATGAGTTAAAAATGCAAGTATTAGTGAAACAACCATGATTGAGTTAACCACACAAGTGCAATTTTCAGAAGGGAAACATCTAATTATTAACAACCAGCAAGAGTCAAGAGCAATAGTTGTCCTTGACAAACTTGTTGAAGACCCATCAGCATGCATTTGCATGGCACTACCATGACATGAAAGGATTAGACCCCAAGCTCTATACTCATAAGATATATATCAGAGATGACTGCACACCAGTAAAATACCCATAGAGGAGAATCAATCTTGCATTGAAAGAGATTGTAAAAGGGGACTACATAAATTATTGGATGCAAGATTTATCTACCCTATCTCAGATAGTTAGTGTGTGTCTTCGAATGTTGGTAATTGTGACTAAAAAGGGTGGTAAATGGAGAGTTTGTGTTGACTACAGGGAACTTATCTTTGCAACCAAAAAGGATCATTTTCCCCTTCCTTTCATAGACCAGGTACTGGATTCACTTGCAGGTAAGTAATATTTGTCTTTCCTAGATGGATTCAATGGTTATAATCAATTACAAATTGCACTTGAGGATCAAGAGAAGACAACTTTTACCTGTCCTTGGGGGACCTATCCCTACTCATTGCTCCCATTTGATTTATGTAATGCACCTACAACCTTTCAAAGAGTGATCATTAATATGTTTTCAAATATCTCACATGATTGTATGAAGATTTATATGGATGATTTTACTACCTATGGTGTTGATTTTGCAGAAGCATTACAAAATCTAAGGAAACTTTTATAGAGATGTGAAGACCATAATCTGTCCTTGAACAGTGAGAAATGCTTCATGATGATGTAGGAAGGAGTAGTCCTTGGTCACTACATCTCTTATAAAGGAATTCAAGTGGACCCAACCAAGATTGAGGTGATTACCAATCTTCTTATTCCTACCAAGAAAACTATGTTAGAAGTTTCTTGGGACATGCAGGATGCTATAGGTGCTTCATCAAAGATTTCAATAAAATGGCATCACCACTATACAATCTCCTAACTAAAGATGTTGAGTTCCAATGGACTAAGGAGTGTGGTAAAGCATTATGTGATTTGAAATCAGCCTTAACCCATGCTCTTGTACTCAAAGGCCCTAATTGGGAGCTTCCTTTTCATATTCATACAAATGCATCTAATTATGTTATAGGAGTTGTATTGGGACAAAAAGAAGGAGCAATTGAGAATGCAATATACTTTGTCAGCAAGAACCTACAAGGAGCTGAATTTAATTACATAGCCATAGAAAGGGGGATGTTGGTAGTCATCTATGCCCTTAACAAGTTCAGACATTACATAACATGATATCATATATTTTTTCATACAAACCATGAAGCCATAAGATACCTCATGAATAAGACCTTGATTTTAGGTAGGTTAGCAAGGTGGTTGTTGTTGATGCAGGAATTTGACATCACCATTGTTGAAAAATCGGGTAAGGCAAATGTTGTAGCAAACTTTCTCTTCAAATTGACTACATCAGAGGACACTCAAGTCATTGATGACTCCTTCCCTGATGAAAATTTGTTTTCCATCAATGTGCACACACCTTGGTATGTTGCTATAGTCAATTATCTAGTTACAGGGAGAGTTCCTCCTCATTTCTCTCCCAAAGAGAGAAGGGTGCTCATTGAGAAAAATTTTCCTTTCTCATGGATTACAAGATGTTTATTCTACACTGGACTAGATCATGTAATGAGATGTGTAAGGGAGGATGAAAGATATGATATACTACATGCATGTCACAATGAACCCTATGGAGGGCATTTTGCAGCCAAGAGGATGGCAATGGAAATTCTTAATATAGGATAATACTAACCCACACTTCATAAGGATGCAAACAAGTATACTAGGAAGTGTGATAGATGTCAGAGGATGGGCCAACCAACTAAATTTGATGAGATGCCTCTATACCCCTAAGTAGTCATCACTCCATTTGATAAATGGGGACTTGATTTTGTAGGTCCCATTGATCCTCCATCAAATGAGAAATCCTACATCTTGGTTTGCACTAACTATGTGACCAAGTGGGTTGAGGTTAATGCTATGAAACATGCCAGAGATAATAAGGTTGCAAAATTACTCTATGAGGAAATCTTCACACATTATGGGGTTCCAAGGGAGATAGTGATAGATCAAAGGGCTTAGTCTACATCAACCCTTGTCACAACATTGGTCAATGAATATAATGTGAGGCATAAGACATCTACCCCATATCACCCTCAGGCCAATGGCCAATATGAGGTGACCAATAGAGAAATAGAGGCTATCTTGACCAAAAAAGTGGCTATTCACATAAGAGATTGGTCAAATAGGTTGCCCAAAGTTGTTTAGGCTTATAGGACCACTTGGAAGACAACCACTGGTTTCACTCTTTTTGAATTACTATATGGGAAGACAACCATGATGCCTATTGAGTTTGAGCATAAAACTCTAAGGACTGCACTAGATCCTTGGATAGATATATCCGAGGCACAAAAGGATAGAATAATGCAGTTGAATGCCTTAGATGAGATGAGAAAGTCAACCCTGCATCATACTGAGGTAGTGCAAAATCATAGGGTCAAATGGCATGGTAGATACATAGAGGAAAAGAAGTTCCAGCTAGGTCACCGGGCACTCCTTTATGACTCCAGGTATCAAGATAATGTAGGGAAACTACAGACCAGGTGGTTGGGACCGTATGAAGTTGCAGAAGTCTTACTCGATGGTGTTGTTCAACTCACAACCATTGACCTTGTCAGATTCAAACTGTTGGTCAATAGTCACTGTCTTAGGTTATATCATAAACCAGCTTCCAAACAAGAATTCATGCAACAATTTATTCAACACAAAGCCTCCAAATTTCTTGCAGCTGAAGGAAGTGAACCTAGTGTCCCTCCTTCTAACTAGTCAAGGTATGCATGCAATCACATCATAATAAAGATTTCCACTTTTGTGGGAATCCACTTCTCCGTCAATAAATCCATCCGCCCATCCATCTCCATCTTTTCTCTCTCTTTCATAACTCCACCATCACTTCACTTCACCTTCACTTCATTCCATTACCACTTTATTTAATTGCTCAACTGTACTTTTAAAGCAACCTGTACTTCCTTCCACATTTTTTGCAATGACACTCCAATTTTTTAGGTATGTGCAAGATAACTTATTATATCTTAATTATCTTAGATGCATTTATTTAATTACTGTAAATTAATGTTGATATTTCACATAACATATAATTGTACTTTGCCTTGTCACATTATAATTACCACCCTGCTTGTGTGGACACATACTCTAATTTAGGTTGGGGGTAAGTGTCAACCCACATGTCCACGTGTCATACATGTCAAATTTTTTGAAATGAGCTAATTTGAATGATATAGTGAAATGACGACTTGCATGTGTGAAATGACGTGCTGAACCATCGTTATTTTTCTTGATGATACCCTTCATTTATGTTTCTTTATTGCCTTAGTCATAATATTAAACGTCACCAAAAAGGTGAATTAGATATGACATTGGTGTTAGCACTACATAGGAGTTGCAGGAAGAAGAAGGAATTGGGTTTTCAGAGAAAGATTGTAGGAAAGGAAATTTTGTAAAACTATTTGTTTGATTGTGGGAAGCTGAAACAATGGGAGGTCAGTTGATTAGGAATGAACCTACAGTTCATGGTGTGATATTGGAGGATGCACTTTCTCTAGTTGAGTTCAAGAATTATGGATGGTTGGACCACTTCTTGAAACTTGACAGCTTCAATGAGAACATTGTGCTAGAATTTGCATAGACACACTCTAACGAGAAGGCAATGGTAAAAGGGCTAGAGGTGATAGCCACTAAGGAGAGAATTGCAGAGGTAATGGGTTTTCCTGCCGATGGAGAGCCATACCCTACCTCTAGAGATGCAAGGTTAGCTAGGGAAAAATTCACTGAACCTAGTGACCCTCTACTAGTTGTAGATATGCAAGGAGCGAGGAGAACTTCTTTGCTGGAGAACTGTGGAAACAAGTAGTCGTCTACATTGTCAAGTATATTGTGAGGGCCGCTAGTCATGCCTCCATTTTGTGCATTTTAAGCTCTTGAACCATATGTGACATGGCAAAAGGATGAACGTGCCCAATGTGTTGTATAATCTCCTTGCAATCATGGCAGCTAAAATGCAAAAAGGTGAGGATAATTTTGTTTCCCATCACTGTTTGATAAAATTATTGGTAGAAAAATCTTTATATAAGAGGTGTTTGGTATGACATGGGAAGAATTTGTAAGCATTGATTAATTTAGACTAGAAAATATGCATCCTAGAGGTCAACCTCAAGCTCGTAGGGTTAGTAGGGGTGAGAGGGTTGTTAAAACCACTCCTGGAGCTTCAACCTCTAGTGCAAACCCTAGCACAAATCCTCCTGCAGTCGAAGCAACAATAGAAATTAGCTCCTCTGAGTCAAAATATTTAGATGAAGGAATTTCATCCATAGACCTTGATGTTAATATTCTTCCCAAAACCCCAATTCAAACTAGGGCTGCCATTAGAGGAGAGGAAGCACAAATGAGAGAGGAAGAAATGAGGAAGGGGAAGACCAATAATCAAATGCTAGAGGAAATAACACCAAGCCCTAGGAAACGGAAGGCTGATGACACTGGTCTTCCTATAGCTGAAGAAAAACATAAAATTCCTCCTAAGAAATCAAAACCAGCTGGGCTAATTGTTGATATGCCCTTAAAGAGAATCTCTAGACTCAAGAGAGCATCTAGGGAAGAGACAAAAGCCCCTATGGGGTAGGTAAATGCTGAAGAAAAAAATATTTTTGAAGAACAAGAAAACAAAAGATTAGCAAAGCTTGCTACCATTGTAGGACAGGTTGAAAATCAAGAGCAAGATGAGAATCAAGAACCACTGCAACCTAAGTAGGATAAACAACCAAAATCACTACAGTTGGTGTTGTTTGAACAACAAGAATCGGTGCAAGGAAAGATTTTGGTAGGAAAATATAAACCTCTAGCTTTTTCATGGAATTTTGTAGCCTTGAACCTATGGAGTGAGATGCAAAGGAAAGAGGAAGAGTGGAAAAAGGAAAAACGCAAGCTACAGGAAAAAATTAAAAAGAAAAATACAAAAATTGAAGAAAAAATGTGGAGATTGTTGCCTTGAAGGATGAGTTAGATAATGTGGTAGCTTTAGTACCCCAAAGGCTAGCATGCAGAACTCCTCCAAGAGTATATGCACTACATTTGAAGGAGTGAAATATTTCCTTCAAGTTGTCAAGGGTTATTTTAGGATTAAGCCCTTCTATTGACACTCCACATGCTCGTTCTTTCAAGCCTACCAATCTTCCCCACCTGAAGTTAAAAATTTGTTGTGTGAACTACACCTGCATAGTTATGTTGTGACTAATGATCATGATTGGAACCCATTGCTATACATTGGAGATATCCATTTGAGGGAATTTATGTCCTAAATTTAGAATGAAATTAGTTGGGGGCAATAGTTTAGAACTTACAGAGAAAGAGAACTTCATACTCCCTTGCCTCTCAGAGCTAAATCTAATAACCTTGCAGACATTTACCAAACATGGCACAAAATTATTTATCGCACAAGCTATAAAAATAGGATCATGCCTGTTAGGGAAGAGGCATAAAAGGAATATGGGAAAGTAGTTGCTACTACAGGGAAATCGATAATGGGGTACTTATCACAAAGGTGGAATAGTTTGACAGATTAGTTGAAACAAGCTAAACCCCACTCCTTGCAAAATTATGTTGCAACATGCAAATGAACTAACAGGTACATGCAGATTGGAAGGATGAACCAACAGTATTGGCTTCCATTAACATTTCAGCCACCTACTCTGTTGTGGCCTGTACTTGATTACATATATTATCAATATGACATAGCTACAAAAAGGCCAAGGTGGAATAGATTGGAAAACAAGCAAGGATTCTATTGGGTCCCCAATTCAAACATTACAGAGACTGATCTGGAACAGTTGGCAGTTGGTGACTTCAGAGCATTGACTAGGCAAAGGAATGGCGCTCCCTCAGCTGGAGGACCAACAAAACATTAGGTTGGGGGGAGATGATGAGTCCAATTAATGGCTAAATTTTGATAGGGTTTATTATATATTTGTTGTTGTTATTATAGACTTTGGCACTTGGTTGTTGACATTTTCCATGTTATTTCCTTAAAACCATAAACCTTGGGCATAGACTTATCCTTGTGACTTTTAATGACATTAACATGTTATGTTAATTATCTATGTTAATTTTACATGTGGTTGAATGGATGTTATTTTAAGGTAATTAAGGATATGCAATTATTTGTGCATGCTAATGTCATTATGCAGATTCACATTAAGATGCTGATGTAAATGAAGCTTGTAAAGTGGAAGAAACTCCTGCTAGCTAGTCGGTTTCCAAGAGAGTAAAAAAAAATGGTCATTAAGAAAACTCTCAATGGAGGGAAATTTCGAGGTCCAATGAAAGATTGCAACTACCTTTTAATGGTCATGTTTGTTTGTTGAGAAAATCTAGGGAGTGTGTTGTGTTGGATTCTCATTGGGGCAAGTCTGCTTTGACCAAATTTGGCACATGCATAACTTCCTCCCTCTCTTTTCTATGCTTTCAATAAATGGCATCCTCCTATTTTGTTGGAGTTGACTGCCTAGGTAGTTAGGATTAGTTGGAAGTTTTCTCTCTATAAATAATGGTCAGATGCCCCTTTTCATAAGGTTGGATGTTTTGAGATTGTATTTTGTATTTCCAGTTTGAGTAATACAGTCATATTGTTGAAATGTTGTAATCATGTTTACAAGAAATAATATGATATTTTGATTTGTTGTATCTAAGTTAGCTTAAGGAAGACTCCCTCAAGCGAGCCCCACTTGGTGAGAATCCCACCCATTTAGTTTAAAAGTTATTTTTCTATTTAGTAATTAGTTTTTGTTTCAATAGTTGTTTGTTCCTGCAACCACTAGAATTTTGTTCTGTGACTGTTCCTGCAGCCAAGGCAGACATAGTAGTTTCTTGTTTGTTTGTTGAGATTTCCATTTCTATCTTCCATTTCCAGTATAGTTGTTGATGCTTAGTGTAGTTTTTAATTCATGCTCGGTGCTTAAGTTGATTTTGTTCCAACATTTTATTTCCATTTTTTTTCTAGTTTATGGATTACTACAGTGGAGTCCTAGTGCACATACAATGTTGACCCATTTCAAGTCTACATCCCTGGGTTGATAATGAAATGCACATTCATGATGAGTAAGATAGCTACTTAGTTCAGATGTCCATTCTCCATGTCACAACTCTAAGGGCTTAGTTATTGAACCATTAGAGGAGGCCAACAACTTGTTCCATCTTATCAAGCCTGTCTACCAATTCATTTAGAGTCACTTGTGCATCTTCCTTGGTGCTTGCATTAGTGACCTTCCCAAGTTGAATCCTTTTCATGGTGTAATATTCCATACTAATCTCACTCTTATCTTATGGAGGTGCTACAACATCCACATATTTATAACCTTATTTATCCACATGCAATCTAGAGTGAATCTTTGCCTTTTTCTTCCCTTTGTCTTTTGGAAGTACTATCTCCTCAAGATCTAACTCATCAGGAGAAACCATTTTTTTCCCATTTAGATACTTGTGAGACTAACCAATGAGGAAGAAATGAAGTATTACCTTCTTGACCCACTATTGATTCTTGTGTGGTAGTTGCATCCATAGAGACAAGTGTTGTAGTCACAATTGGCTTTGCTTCAGTCATCGCAACTTGAGGAGTCTGCAAATTTTATGTATCTAGCAATGACTCTCTCATAAACTGATTAGATTTAGCTTGTGATGTAATTTCATAGGATGGTGAAGATAGACTAGGAATTGATGAAGGAGAACCTGAGGAAACATCAATACTTTGCAAAATTGAAACAATAGAAGGGATGGAAAGAACTAAATTCACTGATGGGGAAATTGTTTCTTTCAGTGAGTGCAAACCTGTTGTAGGTGGAGGTGAAGTGGGAAGAGGTGGTGGCAGAGAAGTGGGAATTAGAGGAGTGTGAGGTGTGGTAGAAATGATGGGTGATGATGTATGCGGGGGATCTTCAACAATGTTCTCTTGCAAAGATAATTGCATTTCCTCATTACCTTCCTCTTCTTCTTGATCTTCTTCAGATTGTTCATCCTCTCCAGATTGTTCACTTTCAGCTCCTTCTTCTTCTTCAAGCTACTCTTGTAATTTAGGCTCAGGTTCTTCTTTAGGAATTTGTCCTTCCGCAGTAATGTGTTCCTCTTCAGTAGTGTGCTCCTCTTCGGCGGTGTGCTCCTCTTCAGTAGTTTGTCCTATGTTCTTCCTATAGGTGATTTTAATTTTAGGTCCTTTATGCAAAGAAGAGGGGGCAACACCTACTATGTGTTTGGTTCAAAGCTCCTGCTGACGGCTGACTTCACCTCTTGATACCTCTCCTTCAGAGTCTATCCTAAAGGATTTCAACTTAAAACCATGCCTTTGTAACCATTCACTTGTGTTGTGCAAAATAGGACTAAGCCTTTGCCAAATATAAATGTTGTCCTTTTTGGACCATTGGATCGATGACAAGGGTTTAATTGCAATCCCTTCTTCATCATATGCAGAGTTCAAAATGTCTTTAGGATCTTGAAATTCTTCTGGAATATTTGCCAAGCCTAAATCTCTTATCTGTTCCATAGTGAGTCTACAGAAGTATATTCTTTGGATGTCTTCTTCATCTCTACATTCCACCCATATGTCTTCAAAATGATGCACATGACCATGGCCCTTCCTTATTTTTCTTTTTACATCTCTGTAGCCAAAATCGTGTGTATACTTCTATGACCTTACGACCATAATCTGCATCTCTGCTACTACTGATTTGACCTTTTGTACACTTTAAATTGAGTATCTTCCAATAGCAATTGGAAACCTAAAGCTTGGCTTTTGAATAGTTTGGCGTTCTGTGTGCATTGTAATCAGTTGTCTGCATAACTCCATTAATACCCACTTATCAGAAGGATATCTTGGTAACATATATGGGCATCCTGTATAACACCCTACTCTTAAGTATGTAAAAGTAGGAAACTGCAAGAAAATACATCCAAACTTGGTGACAACTTTTCACGCTTCATCAGATACTCTTTTCTTTTCTAGAGTTGGATCAAATGTGAAAAGAAAAGATGCAATGAAAGCATCGTTTACTCTTCTAAAATGCTTAATGCTTCCTCTCAAGGTAATTTGAGAATATAATATATACACTGGTACAACACTTCTATTTCCTTCAATTGATAATCCTGGAAATTGTCTCGTAACAACAACATACACCAGGTAGGAGGTCATGTATGAATTCAAGGTTGTTTGCTCGTTGATTAGTTGTTCATGAATATCATCACTAATCTATGTACCATAGTCTATGTGTGCCTTCTTCCTCTTGACGACTCTGATATATTCATACATCCATTCTTGGAAATTAGAGGAGATGGGTAAACCTTTCACCCTACTTAGAAGAGTGATCATGTCTCAAACATCTTCCTTAAAGTCACTACATGGAAGACCTTCGGGTCATCTAGAAATGGTGGACCTCAGAATCTTCAACCATTGTGTCTTGATCAACTGTTTTGCTTTGATTTTATCTTTGTTGTAAGCCTCTTGACCTTGTTGAATGGAAATAGTTGTATACCTTTCCATGTTTAGAACTTGGAAAACTACGTCAAAGAATTTTGGATCCAATCTTATCATAACTTTCCCAAAAGAGTCTCTAACACTCCTATCACCCCTGATATAATGTCAAAAAACTTGTAGGAAAAATTATGGGCAGTGAGCAGCTATTGGAAATGAAGCCACTCGATGAAGATTGTTGTGGACAACTGCTTGCAAGCCTTCTTCCAATGGCTACTTTTATGTTCTTTCTACAAAGTCCTCCATGTCAAGACAACCAGTTTTTGTGTCCTTTATCTCATTGATCTTGGACATTACATGGTGGTTGGGTAGACACCTTGATACTTGTATTTTATCTTATTTTTCTTAGATGATGAAGGCAATTTCTCTGTTGCCATTAAGATCGCAAGAGATCATTGAAAACCACCTTTGAAGAATACTTGATAAGAACTGAAGGTAACTGCAAGGAAACATGGATTTATTCAATGTTAGGAGCATATGCATTACAAGAGCAAATGGAATGCATGAAACTAAGCAAGCACTTCAAAGAGATGATACCTAAGCTATGGAGCACGAAAAATAGAGCAAATGTTAAAGGAACGAAGTTCAGAATGCGATTTGAAATGATTATGAGAGTTAGTGAAATTATTGCTTTTTATGCAAGGGCACTAAAAATCAACACCCTTACACTTGGAAGAAATTGCATTTTGTGTAAAGATAGCACTTCAACATGTTTTGGGAAGGCCTGGATAAAATCATGCAAATGCAATAAAAATTAGCGCCTTTACATCACATTGGAAGATTAGTTAATTGCATTAGCGGCGAAAAATCCTGCTTATACATCACTAAACTTGGCACAAAGCTTTACATGCAAAGGCGGTGAAAATCACCGCCTATGCATCAAGAGGAAGTGAGTTAAGTTTGTAGGAGCGGTGGTTTTCACCGCTCCTACAAAAGAGAGTTGAAGATCATTGTTATATATTTCGAGGCAGTGAAAGTCACAGCCTCAACATCTAGAAAGAGATTTTAGCATGAAGAAGTGGTCTTTCTTACCGTTGTTGCATGAAAATACTTTCTACAATGTGATGGTGTTGAAAATCAATGCCATTGTACTAGGGGAGTAACTTGAATGTATTAGTAGTAATTTCTAACACGCATACATGCA
>VDFB02134871.1:0-43592 GCA_007258455.2 Sequoia sempervirens
CATGTTCACGAGAGTGCAGTGACAACCACAAGGCATATACAAGCTGATTGATATGAACTAGCGATCATCTTGTCTTCGGTCGAGATGTTGTTTTTGATGAGGAACGAGGTCCATTTCACTCTTCTTCACCTGTTCAACATTCAGAGGATCAACCTCTACAGGCTCCTGATGTGGGCGTTCAACTTCCGTTAGGTTCACCTGATGGGAGGGATGGCGAAGACCTAGTCTTTGATGATGCTCAACTTGAGTTTCCTCCAGATGATAATGAACATCCTCCTGCTGAACCTGTTCCAGATCCTCAACCAGATCCAGCTCCTCCTGTTATATCTGATGTTGGCACCTCTACTCTCTGGCCGAAATGGTGGGCTATGACTATCAGTGATCTTCGTGCTGATGAGCTCATTGAGGGTAGATCATCCAGAAACAAGAGCAAACAACAGTCTACAGTGAATTTTGCTCTCATGGCCAACATCCACAGTGTTTATGAGCCTCAGACATATTCAGAGGCAAAAGGGATACCTTCGAAAGTGGGAAAAGGGGTAAATGGAATCGTAATACCGTGAGTCTTCAAGAATCACACTTGGTACTTTCCAATCTTCTCCAGGAAGAAGCCCATTAGCTGCAAATGGGTGTTCAAGGTGAAGTACAAAGCTGACGGAACCCTTGACAAGTACAAAGCTCATCTGGTTGCACGGGGGTTCTCACAGAAAGAAGGAATTGACTACGAGGAGACCTTTGCTCCTACAGCCAAAATGAGTACCATATGGCTTGTCCTTGCCTTAGCAACCTAGTTTGGTTGGAAAGTCCATCAGATGGATGTGAAGAGTGCTTTCCTCAACGGTGAGTTGAAGGAGGAAGTATACATGACGCAGCCTCCAGGTTTCAAAGTTGCTGGTCAAGAACAGAAGGTGTGCAGATTGGTCAAAGCACTCTATGGCCTGAAACAGGCTCCTCGGGCTTGGTACATAAAAATTGAGACACGTACCTCATAGATCATGGCTTTCAGAGGAGTCCATCTGACTCGAACTTGTATGTCAAGAATACTGGTAATGAGATCCTGATTGTTGTTGTCTATGTGGATGACTTAATCATTACTGGCAGTTCGACACATTTGATCACTGAGATCAAATAGGACTTGTGTAAAACTTTTGACATGACAGACTTGGGCCTCCTGCATTATTGTTTAGGTGTTAAGGTTTGGCAGACAGAGAGCAGCATTTTCATCTCCCAGTCCAAGTATGCTCGAAGTCTTCTGGATAAGTTCCGAATGCAGGATTGCAAACCTGCCTCTACACCCATGGAAAAAGGGCTTAAATTGTCAGCTAAGTCCGATTCACCTGTGGTAGATGAAACATTGTTCAGCAACTAGTGGGCAGCCTCATCTATCTTGCTGCTACTAGACCTGACTTGAGTTTTGCAGTGAGCTACATATCACGCTTCATGACAGCCCCCAAGGCTGATCATTGGGTAGCAGCGAAGCGTGCAAGTATGTGAAGGCACTCATCGATTTTGGACTCTTGTACACTCGAGTCACGATCCTAAACTCAGTGGGTTCACAGATTCAGATTGGTAGGTTCAGTTGATGACAGGAAATCAACATCTGGGTATGTGTTCAGTTTGGGATCCGGTGCAGTCACATGGACTAGTAAGAAGCAACAGGCAGTGGCTCTCTCCTCAAAGAAGCAGAGTATCGGGGAGCAAAGAAAGATGTGAAGCAGTTTGGCTTCGCATGTTAATCATTACATGGTTCTGCATGGTGTGCATAGAAGTACACACATGTAACCTATTCTATTCTATTATTTCTAGCTGCTCTTTTTTCACCCTCACCTCTATTCTTCTGTGTCTTTGCTTCTTTATATAGCCTTTTTGCCTCTGGTTTACTTGGTCAGGATTTGTTCTTCAATCAATGCTCAAGTTTGGTTCTCATATACTTGGCTGGGGTTGATCCTCCTTGTTCTTTGACAATTGACCCACCACATGGCCTGTCAGATGGGACATGTGCAGCTTGTTCATCAATCCCTTTAGTAAATAATTCTTTTTGGTCAGGATTTTGTGAACCTTTCAACATGGATTTCCACCCAGAGCACCCACTTTCCCATAGTCAATAATTCCAGTCGACAACAAACTTTACTGCCACATGGACCAATCATGGTCTGCTCAGTGAGTGTGGAGATTTGCAACTTGGCTGCTACATATTGTTGGAGTTCACAACCAAAGGGAAGGCTGACCAGTTTTGATGACTACCATGTGCTCAACCTGCACCGTGGTGTGGTTCATTGCTGCTTGATGCTTTGCTAATGTAGCAACGCCACCTGCTTCTTTGCCAGTGCTTTGCTGATCGCTGACTAACATTCTTGCTAACCATCATGTGCCACTTCTTGTGCTCAACAGATCTTTTCTTGAATTTTAATATTTGAAAGTTCACTTTTGGCACATATGGGTGGGAACTTTGATTTTAAATGTTGCGTCAAATATCACAATTTTGTAAGTACAAAAGGTGATCTTAGATGGTTCTTTGTGAGGATTTGAAACTGCATTTACATTAGAAATTTCCATAGTATGCTTGAGATATGAGGTTTTAATGAAAACTCTAATTTGCATTGGATTTGGCCAATCAAATAGCTGAAGGTTTGTTCACAGTAGAAGGTCTGAACACTTGCAAGTTGCACCAGCTACTTGTGCCCAGAAATCTGGCTGTAATTTCATTAAGGAGAAAAAAAACTTTAAATAGCAAATACTCATACAATACATTTAAAGCCCTAGATCTGAGCTCAAGCAAGAAACTGACCTCACACACTTTCAATCAAGTGGCAAAAAATCACCAGCACAATCTTGTGGTGATCACCAAACTCCCTCACACCTTGCAAGAGCTAGGGTCAAATCCTAGGGTGCTATACCCTAGTATTTGATACCACACAAGAATGTAGTGACAAGCTCTATTATTGAAAAAATGCTCCATTCAAGCAAAGAAAAATGCAAGGGAGAACCAACATACATAGGTACTAAAGTATGGAACCAACCTACCAGATCGAATAATTTGTATTGCGAATTAAATATGAAATGAGGTATATGCCCCAACTGTTTGTAGTTGATATTTGCTAATTCCTATTACAAAGAGAGGTTTGGCCTTGTGTGCACATATTCCAGTAATTCTTTACATGGCCCCTCATATTGGCCTACATGTGCAAATATTATCATGGAGCCAAAGGATACCACAATGTTGGGTGCTTGTAATACACCATCTGTAATGTACCTGATATATAACTTTTTTTGGTTCTGATTTTTTGTAATTTTCTGATGTTTGAAAATTAAAAGATCAAAGCAGCAAACTGGAAACTAATCAAGCAGCTCTAAGTTCATGAAATGGATCCTCACATGCTGATATAAGCCTCATTCACACTAAAACAGTAAATCAAACATGTAGTACATACAGATTGATGAATGTACAGCAGTACAAAGTTCCCTAGCAGCAAAAACATTTTGGGGAAAAAACTGGCAAACCAAAAGTATGCTTTTTCAAAAATTGGGGATTTAAACAAGAAACAAATGGATTTAAAATAAAAATGTAAAAAAATTGTAGAAAAAGGGACAAAAACTTCTTGTTTTTGAAATTTAAAGATATTTAAATAGCGTAGAGATCTTCAAACATCTAGGTTGTATGATGCTTGTGATCTAGAATACAATTTCAAGGAAACGTCCAAGTAGAACTCATACATTCTAAATGAGAAACTTGTGCAAAACCCATGCTCAGATATCAGAATTTCAGAAACTTCTTGATGAAGTTGGCACAAGTCTTAAAAGAAAATTGCGCAAACCATATGTTAGCTAAAAGTTGTGCATCATATTGTTGGGTTATGCAACTACAAATATCTCCCTTAATTAAGATCTCACTTTTTGAAACAACCATTTCTCATGTTGGAAGCTTTTCTGATAAGGAGACTCCATCTTTATCTTGCATTTAGGATATCTTAGATTAACCAGCTAGGGTTCATAGAACTCCTTAATGTTGCAGAACCTCTTTCCCTAAATGATAATCTTGCAGAGAGATGTGGATAATTTTAAATAATGCATGCTTGACAAATTCTAAAAGAGCCATTTCCAATGGAAATGCTATGATCAAATGCTTGACAAAAGTCTATTACATTTCATTTCTACACTCCATATGATAGTAATAGTTTACAAGTATTGACAATGCATAGCTGAAGTCATAATTGGCTACTGGTAAATTGATATAGCTTTTTCTTTCTGTAAATCTACACTTGAGTGAACCAATGACTAGACCAATTTCTCACAACATGTTTTGAATGTATGCTTCAGAGTAAGTTGTCTGTGGAAACCATTAATTCGACACTCTTCTTATTTCTAACAGGAAATAGAATGTAGTGATTTCATTCTTTTGTGTCCTTCCAAATTCAAGAAATGCTCTAAGCGATTATCTTTAGCTCTATTACTCACAAATTAGAAGGCTACATCTGAGTAGATTATGTTCATCTTTGAGATTGTTTAAGTTACCTGGGTAAAATAAGAAGCAGAAAATATTGATGTCTATGTAATGGGACAAAATTCCTTGTATGTATTTTCAAAGTTTAAAGACATTTTCTAATCTTATCTGTTCAAAGGCCCAAATGAGATATACAACCATTCTTTGACTATGACATACTTTGAAAATTGGTGTTTTCTGACTTTTAATTTTTCTATCGATGATTGAAGATGTGAATAAAGGTATTTCACCAGGAGAATTGAATAGCAATCAAATTTTCAATAAAAAAAATCTACCAACAAGTTGCAGCAAAACACTTGTTCACTCATGCAGCGGCAATCTGGAAAGAAACAGTCATTGCAAACCCTCGGGCATAGACGAAATAAAATCATGCTGCAACTGCAGTCCACGAAGTCAATAATTTTTCTGCTGCAACTAGAGGAAGAAAAACAAAAAATAATGCGAAAAACATGGGTAAAAACCTACCAAAATCATAGGTGAAAACCCTACTAAAAATTGCAGGTAAAAACCCTCCAAAAAATTACGATTATACCTGGGAAAATTGGTGGAAATTGGGGAAAACAGGTCAAAATTGGCAGCGAACGATTTTTCAATTTTTTTCTTTTTCTTACAAGGGAAAAATCGAGAATTTTGCCGTTCTTCGATTAATTGCAATTTTCCCAAATTTTTCCCGATTTATGCTTCTATGGTATAAACCCTAGAGCAATAATTATTTGCGATCTGAAATCAATTGGAAGCATAAAATGAAACCCCAAAACTAGTTTTATTTCAATGTTCTGCTACTGGCACATTACAATTGGTGAACAGGCAAAATGACAAACAAATTTCAGACTGTAGAGTATTATGAAATCCACTCACATAGATCCCTGTTGAGAGTACAGCTGGCTGGAACAGCAGTTATTAGTCTTGTATAGATGTTATACACCTGCAAAGATGTGTGCAGGTGCGGCTAGGACTGATGTGGCTAGTGAAAGGTTTGAACCAACAGTAATTCACTTAAATAAGATATCTTTAATGCTGGCACCAAGGTCCAAAGGGAGAGAAATGCTGATCACCCACCAATGATTACCTAAATTCTATGGCTGTGTAGGAAAATCTGGAAAATGTAATGTTGAATCACAGTTGATTGTATCAAGTCATTTGCTTGCAAACTTTTATCTTCCAATTGTGAAATCTTGTATGAAATTGCCCAAATTCAGCTTCAATGCAACCCTTTTGTGAGGATACCGTGGAAGGAAATGAGGGTTTTTGTCCCCAATTTCAACAATGAAGTCCAAGATGGTTTTCATCCCTCATACCTATGAACAACCAAGGGTTTTTGTCCTCAATTGTGAATTTGAATACAAATGCTCCAAAGTGAAGAATGCCAAAATGAAATCTAGATGCCAAATGAAGTCAAGTATAACCTTTTTAATATTAAAATAATATTTTGTATTTATTTAATTAATGCTCATTGTTGTATAATATTGTAGATAAGATTGTTTCTTCGATCTTCTGTCGTTTCCTTTTAGAAACTTGCCATTCTTTGTAATCTTTGTACATTATAAAGCGATTTCATCTCTAATGTAAATATCATCGAATATTTTACCATCTCCTTCTTTACATAGTAGTAGAGCGGGAATTTTTTTTTTTTTTTTTTAATTCTCTGGGTTATTTATTTTTCTGAAAAATTTGTCTCTCTCTAAAAATCGCGACTGAATGGTTGTGATTTTTGTCACCATTCCTTGAGCGCACGATTCTAGATTTGCGAAGTTTTTTTTCTCGTGAGTAGTTTCTCACTAAAATTCGTGACCTCCTTGTTGGAAATTTCTGGGCGTTTCGAGAAATAAATTCGTGCTCATTCTAATGCGACTTTTGGCCGCATTTTTTTTCTTGTGTTTGGGTGTGATTTCTAAACTCCCCGTGGTCGCGATTTTTCTCTGACTTTGGCCGCATTTTTTTAGTGCTCTTTGGTTGTGATTTTCTGTTTCTTCGTGGCGCATGACCTCAGTTTCTGAACGCGTCATTTACCAGCGTGATTCCTCTTTGTCTTGGCATGACCTTTGTCTTTGTCTGCACATGTTCTTTTGAGTTCGTGATTTACCTCTGAAAGCAGATTCGTGGTGTCCTCTGAGCATGGGTTTCTTTGGTTGGAGTGTGATTTCTGAAAACTCATTTTTCTGCAGATTTTATCTATTTCCTGGGTGCCTTCTTTTCTCTAGTTTTTTTGAAATAAAAAATTCGGCTAGGGTTTTTGAAAAATCCTTTGTTTTGAAGTTGAATTTTTTTTTGATCACAGATTCTTTTTGGGTTTTTTGAGAAGATTTCTAGGTAGTCATAATTTTTTGGGTGCCTCGTAATCTGTGCATTGGGATTTGTGCCAGCGGGTTTACCTTATTTTTGTGCCTGAAACTACCTTAGTACATTAGAATTTGTATCTTGGGTTCCGTGCAATCAGTTTTATTGCCTCTTTTGTTTGTCTTGTTCTTTTTGCCTCGAAAAGCGTGCAAGATGGCGAGTTTGACCAACATTATGTTGGAAGGCAGTCAACGATTCAATGGCAGAAATTATAATACCTGGAAGCAGCGAATGATGACTATCTTTGAATATCACTGCCTTGATCAGATTGTTCTAGGCACTGCTACTCGTCCCACAATGGTGGGTAAAGACCAGGAAAAGTTTGATGAGCAAAATCGTGAAGCGGTGATGCTCATTAAGCTTTCAGTTATCGATGATCAGCTTCCATAGGTTCCATCCGACAAATCAGCTGCTGAGATTTGGGAGCATTTGAAAACCTTGCATGAAACCTTTGACAAGAGCCATGCGTTCTTTTTAAAGAACCAACTGTTCTCCATCATGATGGATGAGAGAATGTCCTTACAGGAGCATTTGACAAAGATTCTGGACATTCATGATCAGTTGGAGGCGAATTGTCAAAAGATGGAGGAAGAAGACATGGTAGTAATCACCTTGAAAAGTCTACCGAAGTCTTATGAACACTTTGTTGAAACCCTCAACATTACATCGACTAATGTTGATCTGAAGTTTTCAGAGCTTTGTACCATTCTTTTGCAGTAGGAACGTTGGAAACAACAGTTTGGTAGTAGTGCCTCTTCGTCCTCTATAGAGCAAGCTTTTGTAGCCAAGTCTCAGGCTAAGAACAAAGGGAAAGGTTAGCATTCGTAGCAGAAAAGCTCAAGTCAAACTTAGGGCATCTCTAAGAAAAAGAACATTCAGTGTAATTATTGCCACAAATATGGTCATATGAAGAAGGATTGTCGTCAACGTTTGGCTTCTGAACAAAAGAAGCAGGGAGGGTCTCAGCAGAAAGCAAATGTTGCCGAGCACACTGAGTAGAAGGAATCTGCTTTTTACACTTTAATGGCTAAAAGACCTGCAGATCATGTGAAGTCCTCTGCCTGGTACATTGATTCAGGTGCTTCACGACACTTCACCCATCAGCGTGATTGGTTCATAGATTTCTCTCCTTTTAGTGACTCAATTATTTTTGGAGGAGGTGAAGAGTATACCGTTGTCAGTAAGGACACTGTTTAGATTCAGTCTGGTGGGAGGAATCTCATATTCCTCAATGTATACTACATTCTTGGCATGGAACTAAACCTTCTCTTTGTCAGTCAGATTATGCGACACTCTCCTCAGTTGGATATGGTATTCAGTGCACATAAATGTTCGATTGTTGATTGGGAGACTTGCAACACTGTGGCTATTTGTATTGAGGATCATGGTCTATACAGACTTGTGGATACAGGTGATTCTCCAGAGTTAGCCATGGCAGCCATAAATTCTGCTATTACCAATCTATGGCATTAGCAGTATGGGCACTTAAATGTGCACTATCTCTCAAAGCTAGCTTGGGAGGGACTTGTAGTTGGTTTACTTGAGATCCAGACTTAGCATCATGGAGTTTGTGGAGCTTGTCAGGCTAGGAAGCAACATAGGACACTGTTCACGAATGGTGACTCATGGCGAGCCTCTAAGGTACTACAGTTGGTTCACGCTGATGTATGTGGGCCAATGAATACACCTTCTGTTACTGGTTGCAGGTATTTCTTGCTTTTTGTTGATGATTTTAGTCGTTATGTGGGTGTACTTTCTTAGATAGAAATTAGATGTGTTTATTGTATTTCAGAAGTTTAAGGCCTTATTAGAAAAAGAGTTTGGTTGTTCCATAATCACTCTTAGGTCAGATATTGGGGGGGGGACGGAAATTTTGTTCTACTGCTTTCCCCAACTTCTATGATACACACGACATCAAATGCGAGTTAACCACACCCTACACTCCTTAGCAAAACGGTGTTGTTGAGTAGCACAATTGCACAATCACTAAGATGGCCCGCTCCATGTTACAACACAGGAGTGTTCCTAATAAATATTGGGCAAAAGTAGTCTATATTGCTGTCTGTCTTGTTAATTGGTCTCCTACGCAAGCTGTTAAGGGGAAGACTCTTGAGGAGGCTTGGATTGGTCGCAAACCTAGGATCAATTATCTAAAAATCTTTTGCTCTTTAGCATATGTATGGATTCCAGATGCCAAGTGCTCCGAGTTGGATTCCAAGAGTTAAGCTTATGTTCATAGGATATAGTGACAACCATAAGGCTTACCGGTTGATTGATGTAGACACCGATCGTATCATCTTTAGTTGGGATGTTGTCTTTGATGAAGAACGAGGACCCTTTCACTTTTCGTCGTTTGTGCAACATTCTGAGGATCAGCCTTTGAAGGCTTTTGATTTGGGTGTCTGTCTTCCCTTAGGTCCACCTGATGGGAGGGATGATGCAATTTTTTTTTTGATGATGCTCAACTTGATTTTCCTCCAAATGATGATGATCTTCAACCTGATGACTCTGTTCTAGATCCACTACCAGTTCTTGCACCCCCTATTGCATCTAATGTTGGCACTCCTCTCCGGCCTAAATGGTGGGATAAGACTATTGGTGATCTTCATGATGATGAGCTCATTGAGAGTAGATCGTCCGGAAACAAGAGCAAACAGCAACATACAGTTAATTTTGCTCTCATGGCCAACATTCACAGTGTTTATGAGCCTCAGGCATATTCAGAGGCTAAAGGAATTCCTGAGTGGGAAAAGGCTATGGAGGCTGAATATCATAGTCTTCAGAAGAATCACACTTGGGTCCTTTCTGAGCTTCCTCCAGGGAAGAAGCCCATTAGCTGCAAATGGGTGTATAAGGTTAAGTACAAAGTTGACAGAACCCTAGACAAGTACAAAGCTCGTCTCATTGTTAGGGGGTTCTCATAGAAGGAAGGCATTGACTACGAGGAGACTTTTGCTTCTACAACCAAGATGAATACCATTCGGCTCGTCTTTGCCTTGGCAGCCTAGTTTAGTTGGAAAGTCCATCAGATGGACGTTAAGAGTGCTTTCCTCAATGGTGAATTGAAGGAAGAAGTCTATATGACATAGCCTTTAGGGTTCAAGGTTGCTGGTAAAGAACACTAGGTGTGCAGATTGGTGAAAGCACTCATAGGCTCCTCGGGCTTGGTACATCAAGATTGACAAATACCTCACAGATCATGGCTTTTAGAGGAGTCCACCTGATTCTAATCTGTATGTCAAACGCTCTGGTAGTGATATTCCTATTCTTGTTGTCTATGTGGATGACCTAATCATTACTGGTAGCTTGACACATTTGATCGATGAGATCAAACAGGATTTGTGCAGCTCATTTGACATGATAGATTTAGGACTTCTGCATTATTGTTTAGGTGTTGAGGTTTGGTAGACAGAGAGCAGTATCTTCATCTCTCAGTCCAAATATGCTCGAAGTCTACTGGATAAGTTCCGAATGCAGGATTGCAAACCTACCTCCACATCTATGGAAAAAGGGCTGAAGTTGTCAGCTAAGTCAAACTCACCTGTAGTGGATGAATCCTTGTTCAGGCAACTAGTGGGCAGCCTCATCTATCTCATTGCCACTAGACCTGACCTCAGTTTTGCAATGAGCTACATTTCACGCTTCATGACAACCCCCAACGCTGATCATTGGGTAGCAGCGAAGCGTGTGCTGCGTTATGTGAAGGGAACCTTTGATTATGGACTTCTTTACACTAGGAGTCACGATCCTAAACTCATTGGTTTCACAGACTTAGATTGGGCAGGTTTAGTTGATGATAGAAAATCAACATCTGGGTATGTTTTCAGTTTGGGATTTGGTGCAGTCACTTAGACTAGTAAGAAGCAGCAGGCAGTGGCTCTTTCCTCGACATAAGTAGAGTATCGAGGAACAGTTAAGGCAGCTTGTGAGGTAGTTTGGCTTTACCGGATTCTTGTGGATATGTAAATATCTCAAGCAGGTCCGACTTCCTTGTTCTGTGACAATCAGGGAATTCTCAAACTTGCCAAAAATCTAGTCTTCCATGAAAGAACCAATTATGTGGAAACTCATTGTCACTTCATTCAGAAGCTTTTTGAAGATGGATCAGTTCAGTTGTTGTATGTTCCAATAGAGGAGCAGACAACAAATATTCTCACCAAGTCGCTTAGTCCAGATAAATTTGTAAAATTCAGGGGGCATCTTGGTGTAGTTGACAGATTGAGCATTAAGGGAGGGTATTAAAATAATATTTTGTATTTATTTAATTAATGCTCAATGTTGTATAATATTGTAGATAAGATCGCTTCTTCAATCTTCTGCAGTTTCTTTTTAGAAACTTGCCATTCTTTGTAATCTTTGTACATTATAAAGAGATTTCATCTCTAATGTAAATATTATCAAATTTTTTACCATCTGCTTCTTTACATTTAAATCTTTCCAAAATGGGCCCTTGGGTTCAGATTGCCCTCTAAAGTATTTAAAAATACTTTTTTTTTTTTATAATTTTTATAATTAAGTTTTTAAAACACTTTATAAATTGATTATAATAACATTATTATGTTGCCCCTTAAAATATAAAATTGTGGGGCCGAACTTAAAATAATATTATTAACTCTTTAGCTCTGGAAAGGGGACATGACACCATCAGTCCCAATTTTTAATAACATGGAATGTATTGGAATTGATATAAAAGACTAATAAACTTTATTTGATATTGATTGCATATCTCATGATAAGGAATTACAATACTACATTGCATGAATCTTATATTAGATTATGATTTTGATATGATGGGATTATGGTCCCAATTCTATATTTGTCTTGTATAACCTTGAATGATATGTTTTCTATTTGATCAAGTATTTGGACTAATATTCTATAGGCTAATTGCATTCCACACTTGCAAAGTCTAGAACAATAATAATGATGATGCCACATATTGGGGTTCCTGAACCATTGGTTTCAGATTTAAGATTTCAAGACTAACTTTTTGTTTTATCTATCTTTAGTTCTTATTGATTATTTTGTTTAATTTATATAAGGTAATGTTATCTCACACTCATGAAGTCTAGAACAATGATAATGATGATGCCACATACTAATGTTCCTAAACTATTGATTTCAGATTTAATATTTCAAGACTAACTTTGTGTTTATTTAGTCTTTAGTTCTCATTGATTATTTTGTGTAATTCATATAAGCTAATGTCACTCCACACTCATGAAGTCTAGAACAATGATAATGATGATGCCACATGCTAAGGTTCTTGAACCATTGATTTTGGATTTAATATCTCAAGACTAACTTTGTTTTTATTCTGTCTTTAGTTCTCATGGATTATTTTGTGTAATTCATATAAACATGATATCTTAGATTATTCATGAAACAAGGTCCCTCAAGTAAATCATTTGAGTATGCAAGTGGTGCTGACATGGACAAGGCCAAGCCTAGTTGAAGGGGTGGGAAGGGGGCAAGGGGCAGGGGGTACTTGGTTTCATGAACAATTGTTGGTGATGGTGCATGAACGGGCCAATAGAGGGAAAGTAGAGCAGCTAGATGTCGATTGAGAAGCCAAGTTTCAAGATTTAAGGATAGTGTGAGCAAATTGATTGGAAGAAATAATGAATAGATCAAGCTTGAGGATAATACACGGGAGTAAATGAGCCTATTGATTTCTATGTGCTTAGGGAGAGTTGAAAACTACCCACTTGATAGCACCATTGAGGGAATGATGAAGTAAACCAAGACAAGAACTTGCATGGCCTGGGGAATCTCAAAAGTGAAATAATTCCATGACACCGTAAACATCTTGATTCATCATTCTAAGGGATTAATGCTCTAACATGGTTGACCAGTGTGATCTAAGAGAGAAGAACTCAAGAGATTGCATAGTTACCAGAAGAGATAATCAAGAGAAGGCTATTGAAATTGAATGTAGGAGCATAGAAATTGGAAAGAAGAGGAAATAAATTATCAAAAAAAGGGGACTTGAAGAAGCTTTGATAAACTATACACTTGTGTTTGGCTTAACTACGATTTAGTGTGTGTATGTACTATTTGAGTCCTACATGCATTTGGCTATTGTAATGAGTATGTTTGTGTGTGTGTAATTGAATGTATAAATGAGTTAGTACCTTTTGAACCCCTTAGGTCTGAAGAAATTTTTATGAATTGTTGAGCAACTAAGCAATGGGGACAAGCTTAGAGTATATGTTAATAGGACGATGGGGACAAGTTCAAAGAATCTGTCAACTGGGCAAAGGGGACAAGCTCATTGTAACTATGTTGGCAATATGTGTTGTCATTGACGTCAACTCAATATGTGTTGTCATTGATGTCAAATGTATGTGCTGAAGATTGTATATGCTTCGAAGATAGTGATGTCAGCTAGTGCAAGTCAGCTGTAATGTCCCATTTTCAAAATTGACAATTAACAATACATTTGATAATACAAATCCTAAAGCTAAAGAAACATGAATACATTATTCAAGACTTGTACATTGATGTGATGTCAGATGGAGGCCTTTCAAGATTACCTACAGTTGTGACTACTCTTAAGTATGATAAATGCCATGATGGAAAAGCCTATGCCATGATATGGGAAGTATCATATATACATAATCATATGAAGAGGTGGAGACATTTATGGCACAAGCCATTACACTAATGTAAAGAGGACAACAAAGACTATATTCCTTTATAGCAGCAATTGCCTTTGGACAGAGAAAGAAAAATATAATTGCCATGTTAAGGGGTCGGTGTGTAATAAGGAGAGCCGCAACTTAATGAGTGCAAGATGCAGCAATTAAAATACAATGTTTTATTATTGAAGAATTAAATAAGACAAAATATAATATCTGCAGCATATAAGACAAAATAACATATGGGACAAAAATCAGAAAAAGACAAAAACCAGAAGAGGTGCGATTCTATGTTTCAAAGAGAAAGCAAAGAAAGACTTAATATCCAAGGGATTTCATAAAAGACAAAATGTAAATAAGACAAAAACTGCTGAGATGTGAATAAGATAAAATTAAAAAGCACAGCCAAGAAAAGTGACAATTATAATTATCTAACCACAGAAACTAAAGGCAGCGATACTTCATGAGGAGGAGTGATCTAAATAGTGAATATACGTATGACTAAAAGGCAATGATTATGATTGACTAAGGATGGCGATTAAGTTGAAAGGTCAAACTAATAATAAAAAAGTCACACCTGTTTGAAGAGTCATCTCCTTTCAAGAAAAGGTACTTCTAATCACACAGATATAGGGATATAAAAGAACAAAGAAAATTGTGGAAAGAGGATATCAAATTATGGAATAGTTTTATGCAGTTATTTACATTTATTTATAGCAGGTCTGAAATGCTCTTTGAGAGCTAATGAACGACGACTACATGGATGCATGGATTACAAATGATTATTCAGATACAGCAACTTTATTTATTGCATGCACATAAGTCTATATTCAGAAATAGCAATCTAAATCAAAGAGGTATAACCTCTCACATATTCAAGCATGATTTTAAAGCCTTAATCAGAGATAGCTATTATATCTATATTCAAATCACCATTTGAATCAGATTTCATTATTTTGATTTTATTTCATTAATAATTCTGGAACTACAATTAAGGTTAATGATATTGAATGACAATTTGTGTCAATTCAATATTGAGTAATCGGAAAAACGCATGATCCGAAGCTTGGGTCATTACATCAGCAGTGCAGTATGAGGAAGAATGGTGATGAGTCTGATGTCTAAGTGTGATGCGGAGGTGCGTACGCTTGTTCCAATATGTTTCCAGCATGCCTACATTGATATCTTACCAGTTTGGTGTACCACACTTAAAGATAAGTTGCAGAAGTTTTGCTAAGGCAATCACAGAGTATACTCTAAGACAGTGTCATGGTGTTTTGGTCTGCATCCTTCCACAAAGCAAGATTTTGTCTTGTGGATCAGATGATAAGTTGGTCAAGATGTGAAGGTGGTATATCCAAGTTTTTCTGTCATTACACCTTTAGCAGTGAAAGTTATAAGTGACAGAGTTTCGGTCTGTGCTCTGGTAGAGTAAAGTGTTGATGAAGGCGTGTTGGAATGCTTCGCATTCCTCCGAAAGTGAAGTTCTATCCTTGTGGTTTTGTGGACATGTTTAGTATATTGCTGTATCATGTGATTTGGTGGTTTGCAAAGTGCAGTTTTCAAAGGATAGTGTAGTACAGTTGGTTTTAGATGCTTAATTGTTCCACAGAACATATGCTTCTCTTCTTGCACCAACACTTAATGGTTAGATACTTAAGAAGATGGTTGAAGAGGTATTGTGCATAGACTACAATGCTCACATCTTGGTCCACATGATGCTTTTGGTTTCTCCTTGATGGTGTAAAGATGAACAGTTGGCAGTTTTGGTGGTGTTGTCATTGATTGGGCCGATTGTCTTGTTTCCTTCATCTGCAGTTGATACAAATTAATTAATTTTTCTTTGAAGGATGTGTTGTGATGTATTTGGGCTCTACTATGTCGTGTGTTGATCCACAACTTATTTTTTCTTCATCATGTATTTGTTTGGAGCTGAACTATGTGGCATCATACGTTTTCATCTAAAGGTCATCTTGGAGCCGACCTAATTGATGTTTTGAGTTGTTGCAGAGGGTATTTATAGAAGAACAAAATCAATTGTCAATTGGTTTTTATGGTGTGATTGTGCAGTATGTTGGATATGAAGTGTGCGAAGTTAATATGATGGAATAATTGTGCAAAAAAGGGACTGCAATATCAACAAATGTTAGATGCTTCTTTTATAGTAGTTCATGTTCATGTTCTCATTATAATTTTCATGTATCCCGCTATCAAGCAATGGGCCTCTTTAGTAGGTCCTTTTACCTTGCTCTAAGGTTGTGTGCCTTAGTCTGCAAGTCTTTAGGCAGTGAGCCTTAAACAACATTGTAATTTTTGTAAGTGGTGAGCTTCATATATTGTGAGTTAACTCTCATCGTGGTTTTTCCCACATTGGGTTTTCCACATAAAAACCTTGGTGTCCTTGTGTGGTACATGTTTTCATTTCTGCTCTTCTTTCGGTTAATGTGATTTGATGTTTAATTTGTAAATGGAATTGTTTTTTAGTATATGTTGATTCACCCCCTTGCTCCCCCTCTTAGCATTTCAATGTGTTCAACAAACTAAATGATGGGGACATGTGTACTCTTATAATTAATTGAGCAATGGGGATGAGCTCAAGGTGAAGGTTGTGATTGTTGAAGTGGGAGAAGCCTAGAAGGTAGTAAGAGATGAGTCTTGTGTATATATGTACATATGATGTATGAGTGTTTTGTATGGGTTGATTATTGTGTCTTGTGTGTTTGCATTGTGTGAATGAGTAGATGTTGGCAGTAGTTTGCAACTTTAAGCCTTAAAGCAAATGTGTGGTGGATGCTGTAGTGATAAGATTTGGTAAATTGAGAATTTGCATTGACAAACTAGCCATAATGCTCCATGCATCATGCACCTCACACCCTTGTGAAGTTGAGTACCTCACGGTGAGAGTGGCTAGGTGGAAAAGCAAATTGGATACTTGGGTTTGGCCTCCAATCAAATTGATTTGCCTTCAAACAATGACTAGTGATATCTACCTTATGCTTAATACTTAATGATTAATTTTGAGTTATGGTCTTTAATTTTGACTAATGTCTAATAAGTGAGTTTATAGTCTTGAGACAATTTGGATAAATTTGATTAATGTTGGCTTAGTGCGTTTGTAGGTAGAATGTATAGAGAGATTTTTGGTGCATTGCCTGGAGTGATACTAGGTCGATCTTTAGATTCTTGTTAAAGAATCAAGAGAATGGATATCAAATTATCTTGAGGAATTGAGTTTATAATGTCTAGAGAATTGTTTTAGATATGTTAATAGTAAGATCATGTAGTATCTTGTGAAAGTTGTTTGTGTAAAATATTGCAAGTAATGTTGAAATGATTGACAATGTTTAGGGGATAGAGATAATTGTTAATTAATCTAATTTTTGTAAGTAATTTAAATAGCTCAAGGCTTGTATGGACTTAAATGAGTTTGTTCAAATTTTTAGTAGGATCTTACAATGTTTGTTGTTTATTGGTAAGGCCAATCAATGTTAGTTGGGACCCATATTCAATTTATGTCATCATCCATATGTTCCATGCCTTGACTAAACTACAATGCTAGGGTAACCAAATTGAAGGTGTTCTATAAGATTCAAGTTATTGAAATTAATTTGCTTAAGTGTCCATTTGATGCTCTAGTTAGGGATGAGGATTTGTGCCTTGAACTTAATGGTATCCCGAGTTAGTAGCATGGCCTTGAATCTTTGGATGTAAGCAATTGTAAATGGGTAAGACATTTTTAATTCTTATTTTGTGATTTTTGTAGTGAGGAACTATTGTACACTCTTCAAAGTTGACCCATAAGCTTGGTTACATGATCTCTCAATAACAAGCCATAGTGAGCTCTTGATCCATGATAGTGGTAAGTTCTTGATTAAGGATTAAAATTTGTATCCTTGGTTGAACCCTTGGAGGACATCACAAAATTGACTGAGGTCTCGAAAGCCAAGAATTGCTGCATGCGAGTTTATTGAATGGTTGTTGCTCAAGCTAAGGGGCATCAAATTTGTTGCCATCAATGCCAAAATGACTTAAATTTTAACTAGACCAATAACGCAATCACCCATTGACAACCTAAGAAATGTCTCCTTGAGAATGCATAGTTCATTGGATGAGAAAGGATTGGATGGTCCATGCAAGTCTAAGAGCTTGATAGTGTTTGATAGCCTTAGGGATTGCAGGAACCACATGATGCACATGCGATCCGTTGGTCAGTGTGACCTCAAAGGCTTATAAGACCTGGCAACATGTGGGGATGGATAAGTTTGACACATCGTCCTACAAATATTCTAATATATTTAGAGCTCATACTTTGAAAGACCAAGAGGGGTGGCTTTCCAGTGATGATGTGGACTCCACTTGCTTAATGGTGTAACAATAAATTGACTTATTCAAGAAAAGCTAAAAGAGGTTGCATGAGTCGTAGATTGATTTATGGGCGAATGATCAATGCAATTTGCCGAATTCAATAGCTCGAAGAAATCCTTTAGAGTATGGGAGCTTTCCACACGATGCCTTACTGGTTTCATGTGGTAGTAAGCATCTTACCCTTAGAAACTAGTGGTGTTTAACCTTAGCGATAGTGATATCATTGATGATGTGGCCTTGTGCTATCAAATAAAAGGAGTGGGTTCCACCATCATGCTAACTTGTAAACCTACAACCAATCACACAATTCCTACTTTGAATTTTATGCTAATGCCTTGGGAGCACAAAGGCCCTAGATTGAAAGGGATCAAATAGTTGTTGCAATCTTGAACGCTCAAGGATTTTGACAACACTTGAGGGGTGTTGGAGCCATTGGATTAGATTTGATCCAATGGTTGTTGCAACCCCAAGGAGGTGAAAAACTCTTTACAATGCTCAAGTTTGCAAGGGCTGTTGGATTTAAAATGAGATCAATGCTCCAAATGCTATTTTCCATATCACATCATGCTATCCCCTCTCAAAGCTGATGTGTAACACTTGGGCTTGTTGGAATTTTGACAATCATTTATAGCCATAACCAAACATCACAAAATAAGATGACACATTCATCTTGGCCATGAATAGTTGATATCGAAGATAATGCTAGACATGAGGAGCCAAGCAACATTAAAGTAAAGAAAAACTTGGTTGATCTGCCAAAGGAAATTATTGTTGTTGTAAGACCATTTCTTTTATAACAGATAATATGAGTGAAAAAGTTGAGAAGTACTAATTAAAAAGAAAATTGGGTTTGTTTTTGGGTAGGCTAGTTGGCGGGTTATAGCCCCAAATGAATTTCCCTAAGGGATACCACAAGCCAATTTCTTAAGCGAGCTTGATAAGTTGGGATTAAATCAAGTGCAATAAGTGCTTTTGAATCTTGATGGACATAGAGCAATAAGGTATTATATTGGGAATTCAAGGGCTTGAGAAATGGTCTATAGAATGTTTAATGGCCCTCAAAAGAGGAAGTCATTTAGGCTTCTCAAAAATATTAGAATACACATAAATGAGAGATATGCTTATTTTAAATGGTATTATCATAATATTTAGGTTGGAAGAATAAGAAATTTATGTATTTAATTGCTATAATATTGGAGGGCAAAGAATGAGTAGGTTTTGTGGAGGTCATCAAATACCTTGGATTTTTGTAGTAAGTTGTTAAGAGATCAAACTACAATAATCTAGTTAACAATTGTTTGTATCTTGGAATGGCTCCCTCAAAATTGTGACACATTTATAGGACACAATTGGTAATCATTTACTAACTTATGCGGATAAAAGTTTTTTTGATTGCTATTGTCAAGCATAAGCTCTACTCATGTTTTTTTGATGAAAAGACTATATATTTAAACCATAAACTAAAATGTACAATCATTGTTCTCTTAAAATATGTGTATTTGGGATCACGCCCCAAAGTCAAATCGATAAAGTTGAGGAACAATAGAAATAGATGGCTCCAAGAAGGAAACAACCACACAAAACAACAAGAACATGGCCCCACAAGAGAAACTTATGGCTAGTAAGAGGAGCATTATCTTCTTCCTCTAGATCCTCTTATGGCTGGTTTTGTACATTCCTTAGCAAAGATACAACAAGAGCCAAATTATAGAATCAACCTTCCTTTGGAGAGGTTCGTTGTCCATACTTTTGAGAGGATGCAGGAGAGTGATATGAAGGTCGAAACCACTCACCTTGGTAGTTGGATGGTGGAGGTGATGGCAGGTCTAGCCAAAGTGGGTCCCAAGTCCAACAAGGGGATCTGACACAAAACGATGGATAATGTGGAACCTTAGGGCCCATATTGCAAGGGGCATTTACCCAATCATTGAGCAGGTTATGAAGATGTTGGACCTCTAATGCCACCTTATTGGCTTGAAAATGGATTTGCATGAGGACAATGGAGATCACTAGCAATTTGAATTGAATAGCAAAGTTATTATACACCATAGAATGAGAAAAAATAGCAGAATTTCTATCTTTCCAAATACAAAAAATAATTTCTAATCTGAAAACATTTTGTAGTTTGAATTTCAATGATTTGTGTGATTAATTCAATATTTTCAAATCATTAGGTAATTAGTCATTGTGATTGGAATTTTAAATATGGTAAAAGAGTGTGGTTAGAGGTAGGAGGAAAATTCCACAGTCAAGATTCAAAGGAGGTTGCAAGTTATTTTTCAAGTGTGGAAAATTGAGACGATGATCATGTGAAAATCACACATTAGTTTGACAAGGAAATCACACAAACTTGTTGAAGGGAAAATTGTGATGCTAAGGCACAAAAAATCCGTGGCTAGTATTCAAAGAAAAATCACAATGGAAATAAATAAAATCATGAGTTTGTGCTACAAGTAAAAGTTGTAGGTTGTTTTGGAAAAAAATGTTGATCTTTTCTTGTAAAAATTGTGTTGTTTTCCCTTGGGAAATCATGACAACTTTTTTTTATTTCATGAAATAAATCGCCAGGGTTTTCTTTTTGACATATTTTTGAAGAAATGTAGTTTTAAGTTGTGACCTAAGATTTGATTTCTAGTGCTAAGGCAACTGCGTTAGCAAGACCTAGGGTTTGTTGCAGGTGGGTTTGAAGCCTAGCAAGGGTTTCTAAAAAAGATGGTTGTAGCAACAAACTAAGGGTTCCAAAGGAACTAACTAGGACACACAATGAACAAGCAAGGGATTTTCTAGGGATTGAAGTAGCAACTAGGAGTGTGAACTAGGGTTTGAAGAAGAGCTAGGGTTTACAAGCCAACCTAGGTTTTGAGATGGAAATGGTGTTAAACATCAAGGGTAAGGGAAAGATTGAGGAAACATCCTCATAGCCAAGGAAGACGGACTTGAGTAAAATCAAGTGTTTTAGTCGTCACGTGTTTGGTCATTATGCATCACAATTAGACAAGAAGAATCAGGTAAAGCAGTAGCAGGAGTAGGCAACAATCTTTGCAGAAACTTAGATGGACAAGTTTGTTGCCAAGTTTTGGAGGGAATTCTCAATGATTTTCTTTTTGAGGAATGCTTAGTATGTGGACAGTGGGGCTTCTAGGCATATGACATCAACTTGGGAATATTTTACTAATTTCAAAGAATAGAATTTTGGAGTTTAGGTTGAGCTTGGTGATGATGCCAAGTATTCAATAGAAGTCTATATAGAGCAGCCTCAGGGCTTTGAGATAAATGGGAAGGAATGCCATGTTTGTAGGCTTAGGAAAGCCTTGTATGGACTCAAATAGGCACCTAGGGAATGGATTTGAAGATAGATGAATATCTACTTGTAAGAAAATTTATAGTGCAAAGAATAGAGAAAAACAATAAGCACAACTTTTAACACAATATTTACGTGGAAAACTTGGTAAAACTATACCAAGAAAAAACCACGGGCAAAGATCTTTCGTATTTTATTTTTTAGGAAATTCACAATTACAACAATCTTCTGAAAAGTTACAAAAACTGTGACTTCAACAGAGTATAAGAAATCTGAGTTGTAGAGTCCTTGTCAAACAAAACTTTCCAAAAATAGAAAGTGTGACTCATACAACTACATGTCGAACATTTGTCAAAACTACCAAAAATAGTCCCCAAAAAAATTGACTAGCTTCGACTATCCGTCATTGCTGGAATAACAATAAAATTGACTTCGTATTCCAACACTACTAAGTATTGGCTTCAACATAAGTGAAGAAAATTCTAATCTTTATTACCTAGTTGCTAGGATTGATTTGCTTATTTTGATATTGTACAAAGATGATTTGTTCATTACAATTGCAAAGAAATTCATTGCAAATTGCCATGCATATTTATTTATTGGGTTTGAGATGAAGGACATAGGCCTGGTGCATTACTTTTTGGGGTTAGAGGTTTGGTAGAGACTAGGAGAGATTTTCCTTGGGCAGGGTAAATATGTATTTGAGATCATGAATCAATTTCATATGGAGGATTGTAGACCTATGGCCACACCCATGATCAGTAATTTGAAGATTGTAACGTCTAATTCAAAGTTGATTGATCCAACGTTGTACAGGTAGTTTATAGGTTCCTTGTTGTATTTGCTCAACACTAGACCGCATTTATGTTTTGCAGTAAACACCTTGAGCTAGTTCATGGTGGAGCCTAGGCATTAGAATTGGGTAGTAGCAAAATATGTGCCTAGATTTTTGAAGGGCATAGTGGAGTATGGTTTGAGATATCTTGAAGATGGTGAAGTGAATTTGCAAGGGTAAAAATTTAATTGGGTAGGTGGTGTAGTAGATAGGAAGAGCACCTTAGGGTTTTGCTTTAGTTTGGGCTTAGGAATGGTATCCTGGTTTAGTAGTTGGCTGACTTTAGTGGCACTAAGCACAACAGAGGTAGAGTATATGGTAGCTAGTACCACTAATTGTGAGGCCATCTGAGTTTGCTAGTTACTTGTAGGGATATTTTATCATAAGTTGTGTCCCTTGATTATTTACTATGATAACCAGAGTTGTGTCAAACTCTTGGAGAATTTAGTGTTTCATTACATGTCCAAGCACATTGTTGTGCCCAATCAAAATTTTTGCTTCATTAAGGCATTTTGAAAAGTGTGGTGAAAAGTCTTGTAAAAATTGTTGTCAAAACTCAAATTTTCTAAAAATAGAAAGTTTCTAAAAATAGACTTGAGTTGGGGTTTTCTTGGTTTGTTGTCAAATGAATGCTGGCAAAACTTTTTAAAAATAGAAAGTTTCTAAAAATAGAATTTTTGTTTACAGGGCTCAAACTGGTTTTGATTGGTTGAAAATACTTCTCGATCAGGTTGGTCCAGTCAGAATCGTCAAAACATTAGTATTTCTCTGGTGGTCTATTTTGCTTTTTCATAAGGTAAAATAGGAGCTCCGAGGTCATCAATGGAGGATGGTCAATTGCCAAGTGTTAGATTCAAGGTCTCAATGCTGCACATATGACGTAAAATGACAAAAGATGCACGAGAAATGTTGAACAGAGGAGGGGAATCCAAAAATAGTCAAATTTGCAAAAAAATTTTTAACACTGGGAAGCCTAGGCACCCCTGCTAGCTAGAGGCGCCTAGCTTTTGTGAAATTCATGAAATTTTTTCTAAGTCTGGTAATCCTAGGTGCCCTTGCCCAGTTAGCACTCTTGGCTTTTCATGCCTTTGTAAAAAACGGTGAATTCCAAGGACATAGCTGGCAAAGAAGGTGAAATGAAAGATGAAAAATGTAAAAAATATTCTAACTCTGGTGATCTTGGGCGCCCTTGGCCAAGAAGGGTGCCCAACTTCTCATGCCTTAGAATATTTTTCGTGTTTTTTGGAAAATGTTCAAAACTTCTTCGTCAGCCCCGTTCTGGCTTTTAGAAAATCAATCAGATGCAGTGTTGGAGGTTGGAAAAGGGTATAATTCATCTCAAATGTGATCAAGCTTTCCAAATTGAATACCTTTTAGTCTCTGTTATTCATCGGTTGCTCGAAAACGAAGATCAAACAAGGGTCATTGGCTTCACACGAAACGAAGAAAGCGAAAATTTGAAAATCTCAGAAAAATGGTTAAGTTTGGAAAGGCTGGGTACCCTAGCTAGACAGGGGCGCCCAAGGTTTCATGGCTTAGAATTTTTTTTGATTCCAACATGCTTTCTTCTAATTTAGCCTCCGTTAGCAGTTTTCAGTGCGTGCAATCATGATCAAATGATGTCGGATGCCAGTTTGAAGCTGGGGATCACTTCAACAGTGGTCAAACAGATTTTATTAATTGGCAGTACTAGATTCCCAACCTGTTGAAGTCGGAGGTAGGTTTCGCTGGAAGCAAAAACAAGCAAAAGTTGGAAAACAAAGAAAAATGGCTTAACACTTTTGAGGTTTTACATGATTGATGATGTCATCAAATGCTTTTACCAAACTTCATCAACACGTCCTCACGCATGTGCTTTTTCTAGCTACAAAAGAGGAATTCATCGTTGCACATGCAAATGGACTCTAATTTTTACATATGAAGTTTCTATCTTCTTGGAGAAGTTTCGAGTTTTAAGGCTTTGTGAAGAAAGCGCTTTTTCATCTCCAAACTCCATTTAAGAAGGCTTTTGGCATTTATTCTTCATATTTTATAGGTTGGCATCCAGAGGAGGAAAGATAGAATTTTCTTCTCATCAAAGTTTGGAGGTTCAAACAGAGTGTTTTTTTAGTTTTTGTTATGGATTCGAGATTGGCAAGCACAGAGGCACGCTTTTTTATGGTCCAATATTTTCAGCAGTTTGCGCAAAACTTTTCCGAACATAGGTGTGTTCATAGTCAAAATTCAAGTTTTTAAACATGCAATATTCTCCAATAGAAATCAACTTTTTGGCGGATGTAGTTTCCCAAATTATCAATGAATGAGTCATCTTTTTGGGGCAGTGAAGATTTCCAAGAATAGAACTAAAAGCTGCAGTTAACTTGATGCCTTTTCCGGGTTTAACTTGCTATTCTTGTTTCATGCTTATCTATTCTTTGTAAAATGGAAAAATCAAATTGTAATAGTTGGAACTTTCCCTCCTTTTTGTTTTAGCGGTTGTTAGTTAGTTGTCTTGTGTTAGTTTTAGAAATAAAGCTTGCGAGTTGGCAAGTCTAGTTGTAAAAGCAAAGAAATTTTAGGGTTCCCTACTCCTTGTTTGTTTATAAATAAGGGCAGCCTTGCCCATTATTTTCTTAACCATTATTGTGATAATAAATTGTCTGGGCTTACCTTTGCCTGCAACTTTGTTATTCAGTGTTTGTTCACTTAGTGTAAGAACAAGTTTGCAAGTCTGTTTTGCTGCAAATTATTGTTCAGTTAATGTTTAATCTGTGTCAAGTGTAATTTGGTTTGATTGATAAACTGTAAGCCTGCTATTGCTACAAATCTGCTGTCCCAGAAGTGTAATTGTTGTTAGAAATTTGAGAAAGGAAATCTTATGCCTAGTTTGCTTTGATCTACTATCTCAAATTTTGTTTTATGTGTTTTACTTATATAATCTTTATTTCAGCTTAAATCTAAAAGTACAATGAGTCTTTGGGTGTGTTCTGGAAGAGAGTTATTTGAGTTTCTGTGTTGAATCATTCCCCGTTTACTTCTAATTCCCAAACTCTGAGTTTACTTGAGTTGTCAGAAGCATCATTAGTTTAGGCTTAGTTGTAGTTTAAGTTTTGGAAAAGAGAAAACTTCAGCTGCGATGCAAAGAGTTTTATAACCTTGTGCTCTTAGCTGAGAATAAAAAGATTGGCAATAGTTTAGTATTCTTTCTTTTTAAGCATCATCAACAAAGAGGGAGCTTCCCCTCCTAATTTGAAGAGCAGTTCAAGTGCGCATAGCTGTCCGTTTCTAATCTGCATTCCAAAGGTGCGAATTGAAACACCAACACACATAAAGATCAAATATCGCTTCATTAGAGACAAGGTTTAGAAGGGAGCAATTAAGCTCCAGTACATTTCCATAGATCAATAGGTAGTTGATATTTTGACCAAGCCCTTAGCAAAAGGGAAGTTTGACACTTTTAGAGACAAACTTGGATTGTTGCAAAATTCCTTCCTCGCTAAAATGGAGTGTTGAGTTTTTAGCTCGAATAGGAACTTTGAAACAGGTTTAGTGTGAACATGCTGGGAAAAGTTCAAGTGGTTTAAGTTAGTCTATTTGTATTTCACTTTAGTGATTAAAGTGAAAATCTTTTATTTAGCTAAATAAGTCTAATAAAGTGGAGAAATGTATTAGTGATTTAGACTTATCTTCCACCTCATCCTTAAAGTGATAAGGATGATTTTGTAATTAATCTTTGGAAGATATATTTTAGCTGAAGTAGTATAAAGATAGGAACAAAATAGAAGATTGTAGGCATTGAAGGATTGAAAGACGAAGTTTTCCAAAGGATTGTAAAATTGAATGTAAGATACAAGTTGGTTTTTGTGCAATTGTGAGTTATATTAGTTGTGGAGGCTTCCTTGTACGTTTTTCAAATGAATGAAAAATAGGTTATAAAGTGTAATTATTTGTGTATGTTTCCATTTTCGTTTCCACAATTTGAATTTCATTGATTTGTGTGATTAATTCAATGTTTTCAAAGCATTAGATAATTAGTCATTGTGATTGGAATTTTTAATATTTAAAACATAAAATATAGAAACATACTAATATGGAATATATGTATATATATATTCACACACATCAAAAAGTCGTACTGAGCAAAAACTTTGCAGGCTGAAAATTTGTCTTGGACTTGGGAAAAAATGGGCAAAATTCCTGAACATTAAAAAATACGTAAATTTGTAATCTTAGCAAACATGCTTAAAACTCAATTTATAGCGGTTGTAAGTAGTTATTCCTTATCTATAAAATATAAGTTGAGTTCAGTTCACATCATACTGTCACGTGCTTATAATTTACTTATCCATATTAAATTTTACAAATTTCATCTGTGGAAAATGTGGGCCCAAAACAGTATTTTTTATGTTTATGGGTATGGAGGGTGGAGCTCCTGCCATGAAGTCCAAATTAAGGCCTTTAAGACCACATTGGGCTTACAAGTGCATTGCATTTTTAAAATGCAGCTGAAAACTCTCTAAAATTTTTCAAACTCACTCTAGATCACATAAATGGTCCTGCAAATGGTTGTGGTCACTGGTCTCTTATTTTTCTATACCGCCCAAGATTTTTTCACAGACTTGTAAGTTATTGGCAAGTTTGTAGGTGTATTTGGCCAAGTTTTTCTCGCAGATTTGCAGCAGAGACACGAGTTCTTGTAATTTGTTAGTAATGCATATAATATTATAATCCATGAACTTGATACCCCCCAAAAAACTTCAGGTATATATCATGATTTTCTAGTTTCTTGCCTGTTGGCTCCAAACTAGTCTGAGAGTTTTATTAGCTTCATTATTGTATTCAGTGAAAGCATATGATTTAAACTCCTTGAATGTGTTTCAGAACCAGCATCGGATGAAACAGGGCCAAATGCTGTACCAAGAACTTAAGACTTAACATGCATCATCTATTGAGCATTCTTGAGAAATTAATGCCATCTTGCTTTCAACCCATTCCTGGAAGAGTGTTTCCTATATCCTTGTTGTGACTGCAAGTTGCTCTTGTCATTTTTTTACATTCATTTTCTCTAAGATGGGCTTCATATAACATGCTTTAGCATTTTAAATAACTCTTAGGAAATAGTTCATGGTTGGAGTGTGGAGATGCTGAGACGTAATATCGTCAATGTCAACCCTTTCACTATCAGTATGTCCTCTTGAGACCATGCCACCAAAATTGTTAGCAAGCTCTCTAGGCAATATGCTGGTAAACTATTTTTCATGTTCTTTGTGATCACTTGAGATCCATTCAGAAATGGTAGCTGTAGAAAATTTTGTCTCCTTGCAATAGATGACTGGCTGTCTAGATCACCTGAGACTGCTGTATACTAATTCCTTCCCAGTCAAGTCATTTGAGCATTTGCATGTACCTTGTAGTTTTGCCTGGCATGCTTCTTAGAAGTTAGGGGCTGGAATCTTCCAATATCTATTCATATTTGGGTGGGCATGAGAGGAATCTCTCTCAGATTTTGGTTGCAGCATTTCACCTTAAAAACTAGTACAGTTTGTTGAACCAATTGGTTTTCCTGATGTAGAAGTGAAGTCATGTTCCTAAATATTGCTATCTGTGGAGCTTGAATCTGATCCTCTATTGATAGTTGTCTTTTCTGATTACTTGATTTGTTTTCATCATCAAGCAGCTTTCTGAGTGACTCTTTTGTCATAATGGTTGAGTCATCCCAGGAGATGGGCTGGCAGTAGTTTGTAGCTGCTCAAATTATTTCTCCTTGCTTCTACCACATCTACCATAAGCTCCCATATTCAGCTGCAATAAAACAGTTCTACAGAAACCAAAGTGAGACAGATGAGGAGTTTCTTGTTAGCATTGAAGAACACACAGAAAATACTAAGAGGGGGGAGGGGGGCGTGAATCAGTATTTTAAACTTAAAACTTGAAACCATATGAATCAGCAATCAAAACAGTAAGAGCAAACATTAGACAAGATGAACACCGATATCACGTGGAAAACCTTTTCGGGTAAAAAACCACGGCAGAACTATTACTTTTATTAGCTTGAAATGGGCACCAACTCAGGATACTACATTCTACATATTACAAAAGTGAGCACCAATTCACTGGAAGCACCAACTTCGAACAACTGAAGCACCAACTCCAACGTGAGCATCAACTCACTGAGCATTTTCACAACACTGTAACGCTGTATTCTTGATTACAAACACAGCCTTCACTTGAACAGAGAGGCTCATACTTGTATAAAGGTTGTCCAAACTCATAAATCCTTTTGCTCAAACTCTTAACTTTATCTGCAACAAAACTTCAACTCTTTCCAATTTAACATTCTTCATGACATGCTGATGTTCAGAAATTTCAAAATCAGACTACTCAGATTCAACCCAACTCCTCCAAACCACCCTTCAAATCATAAATGAGTCTTAATGATTCCTGGCACGAATTAACTCAGAACAGCACACCTTCAAACAGCCCGTGCCAAAAAAATGTATAACCAGAATTCTCACACTCAATCCCCAATTGTTCATGCATACTTTTCAAAGATCATACTCTTTGCAAACCTCAAAGTAGAAACAAATATCATACTGAAAAATGCCTTACATCTCCTACATCATCATACAACCAAGTAGAATGCAGATATTCCTGTATCCAAAAGACTAGAGATTTTCTTTTTCGTTCATTCCAATTTTCTGAGCATACTTCAATAAATGGTCCGCTGTGTGCCTTAATGCCCACGAAGACCTGTAATTTTAACTTCCACTTCAGACCATTTGGACTCTCACAAATATTTAAAGCTCCACATAGAGGCACTTGATTACTCTCATGGCTTTCACACTATATGAACAAGAAAATATTGGCTTGGCTTTCCCATGCGAATTAACAAAGGGATAAATGGCATGGCCTCTTTCAAATCACATTTCAACCTATTGACTCCATGCGTTTTACATTATCCAGCCAAGCATATAGAAAAAGATAGCGATAGCACACTTTTAAATGACCACGACTAGAGCCTTTTTAAAAACTCTATTCAGCTGTATTGACTCGACCAATGAATAATACGTCAAGTAAAAACGCTTACATACAGCTCGCTCCAATAAATAAAAGGCAGCAATAGCATTTTAATTCTCACTTCATGCAATGTGACCAAGAATAAATGTGGATATTACATAGGTTTGCAATAACGGTTTGAAAAGAATGCAAACGCCACAATGAAGAATGTGGCAAACGATTTAATCTGCGATCATGACCAATATTCACGACTTTGACTAAAGACGTCCCTAATACACAAGCCGCCACAATGGAATCGACGGTTACAACACTGAAGCCGAAGCCGTCGGCCAACAATAGACATATCAAGAGCAAGTAAATTAATTGCCATCAATACAAGCCGCCCTCAACAAAGGAATCTGTGGGTAAAATGGAGTCGTCGCAACCCATAAAATAAGGCGTTACAAAATGATATGTATTAAAATCGTGCCATGTCTTCTAGTGGGCAGGTGACATACACACAACTCCTCCACCTGCCACGGTGCATATACTCATCCGACAGCCTGGCAATGGCTGATTGAATGGGCCAACTCCAAAAACAATATTGCTGAACATTGTTGTCTTCCTTGAAACTGCTGACTCAGCATTCCATACCAATAGCTCGGTCAACTGTAGTCTCCACCATAGCAGTGATAAGCTAAGGACCTATGCTTGGCTTCTAATAATACAAGACAGCTCCCTTGTGTTACCCGAATAGATTTAACTTTGACATCAATGACAAAATATTCAACAAGAATGCCTCAAGATCTATTGGTAAACATATGAAACATCTAAGGGCAACAAATATTAGACACGATCATTTGCAATGATAAAGTAGTTAGTGCTAATAGAGACTATAGACATGCACAAACCATCTGACTTGTACGACATTGCAGATAGAATTAACTAGGAAATTTTATTGGCCTTGATGTTTAGTGTAAGACCCTGCCTTGTGTGTGTTTCACTTTACCTTACTTTAATATTCGCATTATATTAACCAATGGTCAGATAAACTAAAAGTGAAAGATAAAGTGACTATATGTTGTCATTTATTAGTTCTAGTTAGTATTATGTGGTTATTGTTACTTCTTGGATGCAATATTTAACCCTATTTAAGCATTCAGTATGTTATCATAGTAAACAATTCTTGAACTCATTAAATTGCTTCCTTGAAAATAACTCTCCACGTGCTTGTGTTGATTCCTCTAGAATTAGCGTTTCTTGTAAATTGAGTCACTATTTGTCATTGTTTAACTTTGTGTAAAAAGGTAAACACATCTTAGATTCCTATAGTACTTATTAACTTAATGAGATTAAGATATCAAGTGAATTTTTGTTATTCTGTATTATTCGTGCAATTGATTGTGGCTATGATAGTTATTGTGGATATCTTCAATTATGTTACGTAAGCCATATAGGCTATATCACATTATAATGATTTTATGTTTTGTATAAGCCATATCATCTTTGCCAGTTATTACTCAAGTTTGTTGATACTATGACAAAATATTAATATCAAATATGTGCAACATATCTCCTATTGTATAATTCTTTTGAACATGTTATTTCATTAGATATTGTAATTCAAGAGACTAATTGAAAATCCTATCAAGTTATTTATGGGACATTATTTAATTTCAAGGTAATCATAATTAATGTACATATTATATACACGTATGTTTTATTTATAACTGTTATTCCATCTTCTGAGCTTGATTCTTTTACTCCTTTTATTCACTTGAGGATTATTCTGATTAGATCTAATACCGTATTTAACCAATGTTGCTCTTGGGAGTCACACCCTTTAATGTCTTCATTTATAACTACATCAATCGCTGAAATCACTACTTCACCAACTAACTTGGGGTTATTCAGAGGTGGGTGTAGAAGTCAGCTTTTATGTCCTTAATTCATATAGTAAACCTCAACCATTACGCTACTATATAACAAATAAATCTATATGAAGGCTGGTAGTTGGATAGTTAATTAACTCGGGGAAATGTGGCCATATTTTACGCTGGTCATGCTATATTCATTACTCAACAATTAATATTTTTACATTAGTTCAATTATGTTATAGTGGTGGGGCGACCCTTTGGTGAAATGGTGGGGCTTCTTGCCTGTAGAGCCAACAACTAAGGTTCAAACCTCGCGGGGTCGCTCTCTACCGCGTCAACAATGGAGTTTGTTATTTACCCTCCTATTAAGGGGAGGCTCCTTGGTGAACTGGTGGGGCTTCTTGCCTGTAGTGCCAACAACCAAGGCCCAAACCTTAATATTAAATTTAAGCCGGTATTGGCATGGTGTAATGGTTTATCGGTGGCATTGTTGTTCTTGCCACCAAGGTTCAAACCCCGTTGGGGTGAAATTGTTGAATGGTTGTATCTGGTTCATAGCTCCGGTCAAAAGCGTTTACCCCTTGAATAAAAAAATTATGTTATAGTGGTTGTGGCATAAATGAAGGATGGTACAGAGTTTATTTGGGGATAAGACATGCTTGCTTCATTTACAAAATTCAACTACCCCATTAAGGTCATGCATGATTGCCTTGACTAGGCATGTGAGGTAGAGAGAAAGAAGGTAAAAGGCAGTAGATTTAATTGAGTAGGATAGCGTGAGGAAGGGGGGTGGCAGTGTTGATCTCGAGAGTTGTATCCATTAATATTGAGGGGAGAGATCAGCAATTTTATTCCGTCTCCCGATCCAACTGTTGGATTAATAACAGTAAAAGGAAATATTTTTGCAATATCCATGGCAGGGGATGGCGTGGTCAGCATGGACTGTATTGTCTGCACTGTCAATAATTAATGGTCTGATTTCAGCACCTACTGGGGAGATAGGAAATAAATTAGGGGGTTGGGCATTTTACACCGAGGGCTGGAGGGTGAGTAAACAAGAGTGGTGACAGGAGTATTGGGGGAGGCATTGAAAGCACTTGGTTCTCTTAGTTTTCCATGGGCTAGGAAGGCTTGAGAAGGCTCAGCATGGAATTGATCAAGCAAGTCTCTTGAAGCTGCCAGGAAGGGCGTCATGGTTAGAGACTCAAACACTTTGGACATGCTGTGTGTATGCCCTCGTTGAAGCTCCCTCTTCAGATCGAGGTACCAACATCTCTACATATAATGTTAAGTCTATTTGGATTAGATTCTGTACAAATAATATTGATTTTCACCTTAAGTCGAGCGTAATCAGAAGGTTAGCCATAGAACAGTTTTGGAAAGTGTACATCTGCATGATGAATGAATGGGTATGGCGTTGCTATTTCCTTGAGCATGTTGATGTTAAAGCAAGACTTAATGGTTGTTGTGAGTCAGAGAAATGAGAAAACACACTCCTCATGGACTGGTTTTACCAGTGAGTAAATAATGTTAGCAAATATTTTGTCTACAGAATGTGTCTTAACTCTTAAGCAGTATAAACAACTAGCCATCATTTGAATTATTCTTATGTATTCTTAGACTACTGCCAGGAAACCGATAATCTTCCTTCAGTTCTCTCCATGTATATAGAGAGCTGCAGAGGTATTTTCACAGTTGAATAGCTCTCTCAAGTGCATATGAGAAGGCTTCACTCTAAGTTGCATCAAGTCCATCCTTTTGGAGAATTTATTATCATTGTCATTTACTCCTGTCGATTCATTTGCTTGAAAGTTTCGAAAGCCTTTTTAGTAAATTCCTTTTGTGCTGTAATCAGCATGTGGCCCTTTGAATCCTCAAGATAGTGATGTAGTAAGAAAGTATGTTGACCCTTAAAATTGAATATGACTCTACTGTACTTGCAGTTATGAAAAAATTCAATGCTTGTTTTCAGCTAAACATGTCCGTTATATGCTTGCTTAAGTGCTTGAATGTATGAAGTGGTTGCGTAGCATGAGAGTAAGCAATTAATGACTCAAATAAACTTGAGAAGAGAGACTAACACAAAGATTTGTCCTAGATAAACATAATGTAAGAAAACTCAAAAGAAGAGTGGTCTTGTGCCTCCCTTTCTCTAATATCATCTCTTAAGATTTTAAAACCAATTGTCAATTTAAGCCTTCAAGTGCATGGTGGGCCTCTTGTAGCACATCTACATGCTTCTAGCAGCTTGACTTGCTGTGGAATACTTCCTTAATTAATATTCTTGACTACTGCACTTAGTTGTATAACCATCTTCTACGTTTGAAATTTTGTATTGAATGTTTGATTGCCTCCACATAACAAAAGGGTTATATTTATGCTTATATATGACAAAATGACACCTACAAAATATTTTAAATGCTTCATATGAAGAGATAGAAGAGAAATTGATTCAATTTCCCTTTGATGGCTTAGTTCTATTTTCTTTTTCTTATATAGGACTTGGATTCTATCCAAACTTGTATTTGTCTCCCTATTTTGTTTTGTTTGGGATTGTACCAAGCCGAATCTGTTGTATTTGGTACCTTGGGTTATGCTTAACCTTTTGTTACAGGATGCATGCTTGTAGGCTAGTGTAGTTATTAATAGCTATCTTTTGGTCATCTATTTAAGTTCCATGGCTATAAATTCAATTACCTATTTAAGTTATTAATATCTATCTTTTGGTCATCTTCATCCTTGATAATGCTTGGTTACCATATTTTGTTAAGTGGGTATCCCCTTGCATTAGTGTTATAATTTTGATATATTAACTAATTTTTCTTTATTTGCATGATATTTAGGTAGCTAGATTAGAAAGTAAGTTCATCCTAGCTAGAAAAATATAGTTGTCTTAATGTTAATGGCATTTAACACATGATAAGTTACTACGTAAAGCGCTAGACACAAGGGTTGAAAAAGTAATTGTATCTCTTAGTCTTAAGATAAGGTTTAGGATAGCAATGTATTTGTAATAAGTGATAGTTGTGGATCATAAATCTTGTTTAGTATTTCCTTAGATAATAAGGTTAATTTCCTAAAGGGATCTTATGTTTTAATTGTTAGTGTTTGGTAGCTTCAGGAGATATTTTCTCCTTAATTTATTCTAATTAAAGGCAGGTCGGCCTACATATTTTTTGATATTTATTCTTTCAAGTAGCCGACCTAGGAGAGAGGTCTCTTGGATTGGTATATAAGGAGGATAGAGTCCTCCCATTTGATCACGCGTTAATCCAATTCATTTTCACTCAAGTTTGCACTTTCAGCAGTTTTCCATTTCTCCAAGCAGCAGATCATCATCTTTTAGCAGGAGACCAAATTACGGAAGAAGTGTATTCATTTGTGATTCACATCAAGGAGAGGTGTTACCATTCATTGTATTTATTCAGCCTTGTGTAAGGCCAGACTTTGTATGCAAAATTCTGCACTTTTATATGATATATATAAGAGATTATTTGCTGGGTTTTTCTCCCTCGAGTAGGAGGGTTTTCCCAGGGTATCTTGTTGTGTTCATTGTCTTATGTGTTGAATTTTCTGCTAATTTGCGTTTCTGATCTAAAAAAAACTAACATTAATCTTCATCCATTTTTATTATGATGATCATGTTGCTACAAAAAAATCATGCTATTAAAAATTACTATTATATTACTATCATCTCTTATAAAAATCAACTGTCATATGGAGTCATTGATGGATATATATTATTATAATCTTTCCCAGGTATCCAAATTGTTTATTCATTAGTGTTCTAAACATTTTTTTTTTGGATTTTCTAATTATTCTTGTTCCCTCCTCATTGGGTCAACAAGTTTGGAGGAGATTTTTAAATGGTAATAAATAGTCATCGATATGTTGTGTATTAGTATGTCATAATGAATTGTGTCATATTATTGTTAAGCCAATTAATGGTGAAGTTAATCATAATTTAGGAAGAAACTATATTGCACAAATGACTATTTGAAGTCATGAAATGAGTGAATTTTATTCCCTATGAATTTTTATTTAAGTCACCTAAACTCTCCTGAGCATCTTTCTTTACCTTGAGACATTGTCGTGCAAGGGTGATTATTTATTGCTAAAACTCCATAATTTGGTAGTAATCCTCTTGTGTAGTAGAGTTGACCTTTGAGTGAGAAACGTGGTAGAGATGTTATTTGAACCTAGGGGATATACCCTATTGTTTACCAACCAAGTGTACAATGGTTGAAGTCCAGTTGTTGAACTATGGTTCCTCTGCGAGGTATATACGTAGGCAAGGCCGTAAGACACGAGCCACCAAGGATTTAGGTCTGGCCCTTAGGGTTTTCTCTCTTTTCATTACTTGAGTTAATATTGATATATTGTATTGGCATACCCTGTGACTTGATTGTGTCTTGTGATTATGAATGTGTTGGGTTGATCTATTTGAGTCCACCCTGATGAGGTAAATTTCATGCCTCCACTTGAAACCTTGCTAGATTGCATAAGCAATTACAATCTATATTTGGTTAGATGTTGCTATGCAGTTATGAATTGCGTGCCTTGGAAACAAAATAGTGTGGGACAGTCATGTATTGTAATCGAAATTTGAAATTTGTGTTTTCCCCTTAATTGTATTTTTATTGCAAATTTTTGGGCATGACATTTAGACACCTGGTCCTGAGCTTGGCATGTGTAATACTTGTTGATTGGACAACTGCATTGAAGATAGCAAAGTGTCTATCTGTACTCATATTGTGTAATCTCCTGTGCAGAGCTCACAGAATCTACATGTTCTTCTCATGGAGCTTTTGTTTGGCAAGCTGATCATTAAAGGATATGCATGACATAAAATCCATGAAGTTTATAACTATTTTAGCGGCCTTTATGAGCACAATAAGACTAGATCTTGTGGTCAGGGGTTCTGTAACAAAGGAAATCTGATGCCCAGAAGTTCTTTCAACAATTTGCCTCACTCTTTTCTCATTCCCTCTCTACACCAATATATGCAGAAAATTTATTTTTGCTTATTCAAATCTTCTTAGCAGCTTTGCCTTGTTGTCCTTGTGGATATTCACTGCATATTCTGTAGCTTCTTGACCTCCTCTTTCTCCTTTTGCCAAAATTTCCTTAACCCCTCCATAAAGCCCTTGAAGAGGGAAATAAACCAGCAAGAAGAGCTCTGGGAAACTACATTCAATTAAAATATACATAAAATGTTACCTGTAGATAGAGAAAGCTCCATCCAAAGTAATGAGAGTAGAGCCATGCTTTAAATTCTTATCCATCCCATCCTTTCTACTATCAGTCCACCTATGCTAAAGGATATGAAACGAAGACGCATCAAACTGGTAGGAGAGCAGGAGCATCAAAATGAAGATGACATTAAGGTCATTCATTTCCTACAAGTTTGCTGATCCTCACCATGCCATAAGTATAATGATTTAGTAATGCTTTTCATTAACTTATTTTTTCTGTGAAGTCTAGAGATACAGAATATGTTACCAATAGATAGAGAAAGCTCCATCCAAAGTAATGAGAGCAGAACCATGCCTTAAGTTCTTATCTATTCCATCCTCTCTACTATTAGTCCACCTATGATGAAGGATAAGAAAGTAAGATGCATCTTACTGGTAGGAGAGATGAGGAAGATCAAATGAAAGATGGCATTAATGTCCTTTTCCTACATGTTTTTTGAGCCCCTTCATTTCATAAGTATGACAGATTATGGTAATACCTTCCATAAACTTGTTTCCCTTATGGAGCCCAGAGATGGCTAGAAAGTAAGCTGTTTTATTTTGATGACAGTAGAAATTTTCAACCAGAGTAGCCGGATATGCCCATGCCCCTCCCTGGGCGCATGTATCCCTATATCCGATACAAATAGAGGTATGATACACCACAAATGGACGTTGGATACCATGCCCACGTGTGCCCAAAAAACTTGATTTTCCAGCTGTGTCAGATACTATGTAATTTGATTTTCAAAACATCTGATGTGAATCTTCCTAAACTTAATCTTAAAAAACTTCAGTCATGCAATTTTGTTTTGTTTTGTATAAACAAAACCTACACCAAATGAGGAAGACAAATGAAATGTTTTTCTATTTCAGCGATCCATTTTTCTAGTCTTCTTCTAGTGCATCTCTACTATTTTTTTGGCATTTTAATTTTTATCGATTTAAAAAGTTAATTGTTTATAATTTTATATTTACATTTAATATTTATATTATATTGTTTAAACATTAGAGATTTAAAAAAAATAAAAAATTATTCTTTAAATATAAATAAAATTTATTAATATATATTTAATTGTTTATTTTTTACTAATTTATTAATATTTAAATTTCAATATTATTTAATTTATATTTACTTATTTTTGTTTAAAGTAATGAAAATCTCCTCTAATAACTTAGAAAGTATGTGTGTATGTGTTTTTTATGAATGTCGTATCCAGTATCCATATTGGGGGTCTTAAAAAATGGCAATATCCGTATCCGATACCGTATTCATATTTGTAGCCGTATCTGTGTCCATGTAACTTTGTTTTCAACGGATATGTTTTGAAACTTGTTTCCTAATTCTAGATGACATTAATGTCCTTATTTTCCTACAAGTTTTTTGAGCTTCTCCATTTCATAAGTATGACAGATTATGGTAATACTTGCTATAAAATTATTTCTCTTGTGGAGCCCAGAGTTGGCTAGAAGGTAAGCTGTTTTAGTTTGATGACAGCAGACATTTTCTAAGGATATGTTTTGAAACCTATTTCCTAATTCTTCATCTTTGTTAAGACCTCCTCCCAATTTTCAGTTTTTTTGACTTGACGAAGTTTATAATTATTTTGGACTTCCCTTATGCAATCAGATTTATCCTTTCTATTATCAAATTATAGAGCTTCTTTCAAGTCCTCAACTGAAGTTTTGCTTCTGTATTGTTATTGAACCAATACCCAGTTTCATTGTAAAATAAGCCATATTTTGTCATTGGCATCAATAACCCTTTCCCCATCCCTGGCTAGGGCCTGGATTATCCTTTTTTGTGACATCAAAATTTAGTTTTATAGGATTTGGATGCAGAGGTTTCCCTTTGTCTTCGTCAATTCAAGGATTATATCAATTTATTCTTTTGCTGCAAGGAAATATTAACAGTGATGTCTGGGGATCTATGGATTTATTAAAAGTATGATGGTACATTAGAACACATGAAATGAATGCTTTATTGCTTTAGTTCTAAATTTTATGGAACATTAGAGCACATGAAATGAATACTTTATTGCTTTAGTTCTAAATTTTACCATGACTTGAATCCTACTAGGCAATAAATTGAATCACTGCACACTAATTATACTATTATGATATCTTTGTTTGAATCTATTTTCTTTGGAGCATGGTGTATTATTTGCAATAGTATTAATATCAAATATTGTGCTAAACAGGGTGTGCAACTCCTGCTGGATGGTGTGGTTAATTATTTGCCTTGCCCAATAGAGGTTACGAATCATGCATTGGATCAAACAAAGAATGAAGAAAAGGTTTGTTCAAAGCAATGGTTTATCATAAGTTTTCATGTGTTAAACAAATTTCTCATTGAGATTGTCTTATAATGCTTGTAGTCCAGCTGAATTGTTGTGACTTTATTGGTTTATAGGTTTCGTTGTCTGGATCTCCAGAGGGACCTTTGGTTGCCCTGGCATTTAAACTAGAAGAGGGAAGATTCGGACAGTTGACTTACTTACGGTACACCTGTATATTCATCTTTGGATTCTAGTAGAGAGCCTTTGGCAAGATATTTTTTGAATATGATCAAATGCTAGTCTGTTGTGGGAGAAAATTTATACTTCATATAGCAATTATTATATAAGTAGATAAAACTTATGAAAAGTGTGTATGCAGTATTTATGAAGGTACAATACGGAGAGGAGATTTCATGATAAACATTCAGAGTGGAAAGAGAATTAAAGTACGTGGTTATTTAGCTGTATAATATGTTATCATTGGCATATTCTTCATTTAATCCTCTATTTTTATTTTGTTGCTATTGTGGATGCTGCAGTCAAAGCTTTTATTGCTTCTTGTGAAAACTTGAATTCTTGTGTTTATTTTGACCTTTGTTGAGAGTTTTGACTGGAATTATTTTCAAACTATCCACAATATATATTGAATTACTTAAATTTGAGATGGTGCTTGCAATGGCTCTTCTATTCGCAATTCTTCATTATCATCTGACATTCATAAGCGTTATTCCTCTTGTTGATGTTATATGCAGTATGACGCTTCTCTATTACAGTTAAACAAACCCCCATAGTAAAAAAGAAAAAATTATATAAATGCCTGCAATTGACTGATATAGGTTTATTGAATTCATACTTAATTGATAAACATTAGGGTAAATAGGACCCTTGGATTTGAAAGTTAACTAAACACTAGTGCACTAAAACAATGCAAAAGTAACTAAAGGGGGGAAAATGAAACTTGTGATCCAAGTACAACTATGAAAAATTGTGTGATGAGGAAAGATATCTCAAGAAAATGTGGAACTGATTAAGACAGAACTTGAAAATTGAGGTTGGAATTGTAAATTTTAATGATCAGATTTAATGCACAGAAAATTAATTCAAAATCAGACAATAACACAGCAGATACCCTGGGAAAACCCTCCTCTTGAGGGAGGAAAACCCAGCAACAAAGATCTCTCTTATATATATAAATAGTGGCAACAATTCTCTTTACAATGAGGCCAATCACAAGGCCAATATTCAGCACCTACACAAGATGCAAAGACAGATAATAATCTGCACCTCCTTAATATCTAAATCTGCTCTTGAAGAATTCGCAACCTGCTCTTGAAGTAATTCGCACTTGTATGAAATGAATCGAACTTGCTTGATGAACTTGATAATTTGCAAATGAGAAAGCGAACTCTTATTTATACAACTTGAAGAGTCGCCACCTCACATTTAATACAAGTCGGCCAAAGATGATAATAAATATTCTTTCAATTAGATGCGTCCAATCGCACCAAGAGAGGAGGTCGGCCATAACACAAAGGACGTGTTATTTCATTTAATGTTTGTTGCTTTAACAAATATAAATCTCTTTATAAGTATCGCACCTCTTGAACTCGAATAAATTAAATAGCATAATGCTATCATTTAATTTATTATCAAAAGGAGATTACTAGAAGTTACTTCTGACGCTGTCCAATATCATTAACAGGAATCAACATAGCTACATATTTATAACATAGCTACATATTTATAGCGTAGCTTGGAAAAAAGAACCAATGACATTGCCACCTTCACCACAAAAGAACTAGTACAAGATCCCATAATGTTGATACTTGATACAAGTGTCCAAGATCGAGAGCTAGTCTGTAGGAGCATTACACTCAAAAAAATCAAGATTAATCCCAAGTACATGGCTTGCCGCAGTTGCTGCTGTGTTTCCTGAGTTAAAAACAAGATGTTTTGATATTTTTTTGCTTATTTTTATACTTAGAGATAAAAATATAGAGCAAAAGTAGACTAAACATTCTTGTTATAGGGTTAGGATTGGGGATTTTTAAACTTTCTTTAAGTTTTATTTTGATTAGATTTCTTTAAAAAGTTAAATTTTAAACGGCAATGAGGGTTTAGGTAAAAGAATAGGACTGCCCCTAAAAGAGTAGGCCATGCTTTATGATATTTTAGGGCCAGCCATACACTTTTTATATAAAACCTCCTAGGTGAAAGCATGGTTGAAAAACTCACCAATTGCAAAAACCCGACAAGCTCAGAAAATACGGTACGGAAAAAACTCGGCAAAAACTTGGAAAAAACTCGACAACTTAAATAATTGCTTAAACTTCATTAAAAACGCTTTTTTTTTTGTTGTTGCAAAATTCAATGATAAGATGCATCCAATGAGTCAAAAAAATGAGTACATAGAAGAAACAAGCTGAGTCTAGTTATATTTGATTGATTTGAAAGAAAATTAAATACAAAATCACATCCTCATGTGGAATGCTCAATATGCTAATACTGATAGTCTGAAACAAAATGAAAATAGCAAATTGTTTTTGTAAAACTAAAAGTAAATACAACATTAATATATTTCAGCTTTTACAAATTCACATCTTCCTCTTCCCATGTCTAGTACTTCTCAGTACGGGAGAGGGGGTAGTCGTAGGCCTCTGTTGTGGCTCCTCAACCTCCATCTTCGATGTAGATCCTACTGCTGGTGGCTTTGGCACTGGCAATGACTCCTCAGGATCATCCTTAATATCATCCAATGAGAATGCAAATCCATCCTCCATTGCTTGTCACTCTAAGTCATAGATCTCATCCTCGAAAAACAATGGAGGCTGCTCATCTCGCCTTGTCCAATCATTGTATGGTTCTATCTCATCCAAATCAATTGGATTATCTGATATTTCCTTAACCTTTTTTGTGCGCAGACGAAGATTATATTGCACATATACAAGGTCATATAGGCGTTTTTGAGCTAGTTTGTTCCTTTTCTTTGTGTGGATGGCCTCAAACAAGCTCCAATTGCGCTCACAATTGGACGAACTACAAGGCTGCGATAAGATACAAAGGGAAAATTGTTGGAGATGTGGGGTATTTCCAGCCCAATTTGACCACCAAACATCTACATAAAACAAATTAGGAGTTAGAAGAGAACTTAGAAACTTAGAAAGAAAAGTCAAAACTCAAAACTTGAAAACATATTTTATCAAATTATCAATATTTATAACTCGTAACTTGTAAATTTCAAATTTTATACCTAGTGGCTGATTGTGTATTGCTCTCTTTGCTAGCTCTGAAGAGAAGAGTGCACCCCTTTTTTCTCTATAACTTTGCAATTCATTAACAATGAGGTCTGCCACCTCAAGATCAGGTGACATCCTCTGAATGCAAATAGTGAGGCACTCCATAACCTCTCCAATAGGATCTGAGTAGGTGCCTGAATGGAAGAATTGAGGGTTCAAGAATTACCTTGCTGCATGGATGGGTTGGTGGAGTTGATGGTTCCACCTCTTGTCAATAATCTCCCAAATGGGATCAAATTTGAGGCTGTCCCCTTTATAATAATTTTTTATAGCCTCCTTGGCCCTATCCATGGCCTCATAAAGATATCCCATTGGGATTTTATCCCCGTCCACCAAGCGGAGCACTCTAACCAAGGGCTCTGAAAGCTACAAATTACAATATAAAAATGCAAAAAGATTAGAGTTTCAAATTTACAATGAAAGACATCAAGAAATTTATTCAATTTGAATTCAAATTCAAAGTTTTGAAATTGAAGTTACCTTCACAATCTCTGCAGCCCTTTGTGCAAATTGGGCGTCAAACACAATGCTTGCAACCTTATCTCCTTCCGGCTTCTTCGAATAGGTTGAGTCCATCCATGGTTGACTCACAAACATTTGTTTTAAAGCCGTCAAAGAACTAAGAATGCTTTGCAACGTTAAGAGAACCGTTGCAAACCTTGTGACACCCGATCTCACCAATTCTTTCCCATGGGTGTGCTCCCTCATCAAGTGAAGAACCCAAGGGTGATTGTAGATATATTTAGTGATCCTCCTCGCGTCTTCTAGAATTGGTGTGACCCAATCTAGTTTTCCTATGTCCTCCAAAAGAAGGTCAAGGACATGCTTTGCACAAGGTGTCCAAAAAAGTGAGGGGTGTCTATCTTGGAGGAGTCTTCCTACTGCCACATATGCTGTTGCATTATCAGTTATGATTTGCACAACATTTGCAATACCCACCTCCATGCAAACTTCCTCTAACATCTTAGCCAAATTTTCTGCACTTTTTACAATGTGGGAGGCATCAACTGATTTTAAGAACACCACCTCTTCTTTGCATGCAACCAAGAAATTAATGATGGTATGGTTTTTTCCAGCCATTCACCCATTAGAAAGAATAGAGCAGCCATATTGTTTCCATTTTTATTTTTGCTCCTCTATTGCTGCCCTTGCCCTTTCAGTTTCATTAGTAAGCAACCTACAAGAACAAAGTGAAATTAAGTACACAATTTTAATTTGTAAACAAAAAAATAGCTTAAATTCATCATAAATTAAACTTAAAAAACATAAATTAAAGAACATAAACTAACCTCCCACTCAAGTCCATGTGAGAAGGCACCTTGTAGCCTTTTCCTGCAACTGTCAATGCGGTGACCAAATTGTGCCAGTAATGAGAACTTGCCACATTGAAAGGGATATTGTTAAAATACCAAAAATCTGCACAAGCAATGTCTGTTTGCTCATGCACCTCCCTATTCCACCTAGTCGCTTCTAAGGAAGGTTGTGCACTAGGTGTGTTTCTAGGCACGAAATAATCATGCATGCGTGTAGGTCCTACGGTTGCCCTTGGTGCTCTACTAGAGGTAGATGAAAGGATGGAGGTGGTGGTGGGTTGCCTTGACCTTTGCACACATGGACCACGAAGAGAACCCACTATCTACTGAGTAACATCATAATCATCATCTGACTCAATTGGAGCACCTTGAGAAGAGGCTATGGTTGCTTGCATTGCTGCTCTTGCCTTCTCTCGTTGCACTTTTTTTCTCTTCTGCAACTGCAAGTATGGCATTCATATGTCTTTTTATTTCTTCTGTGGTTTTAGGACATTCCTTAGCATCATGTTGAGGGATGCCTACAAGGTGGTATTTGAGGCGATTGTTGCCTCCACGTAATACTTTTTCACATTTAATGCAATATACTGTGCCAGGTATGGGTCCTAGATAAGCATATTTCTAGGCAGGATCTCTAGCTC